>JARQOC010000080.1:0-175420 GCA_033576535.1 Allobates femoralis
TGGCATCTCCAGGCATGGACCTTCCTGGAACTACAACATAGAAAAGCAGCGCAGCTCTTGGAGGGCTTCCATTACCTCTTCTGCGACATGACGTCATTAGTCAGCACACACCAGCATGTACACTACCGTTCAAAAGTTTGGGTCACTTAGAAATTTAAAGAAAATCACTTTTTTTTCAATGAAGCCAACATTTTTTTTTCAATGAAGCCAAAGGTAAATGAAGCAGAAATATACTCTATACATTGTTAATGTAGTAAATGACTATTCTAGCTGCAGATATCTGGTTTTTAATACAATATCTCCATATTTGTATAGATGCCCATTTCCAACACCCACCACTCCAGTGTTTTAATGGTACATTGTGTTTGCTAACTGTGTAAGAAGGCTAATGGATGTTTAGAAAACCCTTGTACAAGTATGTTAGCACAGCTGAAAATGGTTTGGCTGATTAGAGAAGCTATAAAATTGACCTTCCTTTGAGCTAGTTGAGAATCTGGAGGCTTACAAACTCTCAAAATGGCCAGAAAAAGAGAACTTTCATGTGAAACTCGACAATGTATTCTTGTTCTTAGAACTGAAGGCTAGTCCATGCGAGAAGTGGCCAAGAAACTGAAGATTTCCTACAACGGTGTGTACTACTCCGTTCAGAGGAGAGCACAAACAGGCTCTAACCAGAGTAGAAAGAGAAGTGGCAGGCCCCGCTGCACAACTGAGCAACAAGATAAGTACATTAGAGTCTCTAGTTTGAGAAATCGACGCCTGACAGCTCCTCAACTGGTAGCTTCATTAAAAAGTACCCGCAAAAAGCCAGTGTCAACGTCTACTTTATGGGGGCAACGTAAGGGGAATCCAGGGGCTTCAATATGAGAATTACTTTGTAAGGGCTGCAAATTTTGAGATGTGTACCTATTTGATCCAGCCAAATATTTTTTTGGGGTGGGGCTCAATGAATTCTATGTTCACTCCATTGTCCCTTTCACATGCACCTCTGCTGCAGGACAGATTGACCATAACTTACACACCAGGTCCAGTGCCGCCCCTCGGTACATACAAGGATTCCATCGTGCTTGTCTCACGGAGGAGGCATAGTCTGTTGGGAAAGACGCACCATTTTACCAGTTTAGTGCAGTGGTGGCTTGTTGATGCTCAAACATCAAGTCGTTGCATGTGCTGTGTCAACGGTGCAGCACGGTAGACATGTCTGACTAGTCAGTGCCAGGCAGCCGCCACATTGGAGCTGCCCAAAGTATTGTAGTTAAGTGCCAGAGATAATAGGTTGGCAATCAGTGCTGCCTCCTTTGTGTATGCTATAAGGATGCAGAACTGTGTCTGCACACAGGACAACAGCTCTGCCAGCTATCATTGTGTGTCTGTGGCTTGTGCCAGGCCTGCCATTGCCATTAATGATCCTTGTTCTGGATTCTTCTATGTGGTTGTTATATGTGCGTGTGATGGCGCTGACATCCTTGTGTTTGGACATCTTTTTTCTATTTCTCTAAATCAAAACATCCACTGTTGTATTCCTTTTTACAGGCTGGATAAAAATCTGTATGAACCAGATTTGATTCTACCAATTTTAAAAAATTTACTTGGGAAGGGGGGGGGTGCCGTTTTGCAGTTTGCCTCAAGCAGCACAGAGGCTAGGTTCACCCCTGGGCACAGGTCCGCACTGATCGTGTTCTCTCTGTGTTGCTCTTTCAGCACAGTGGCCGTACTAAGGCTGCTTTCACATCTGCGATTATTGTAATTCCCGACAGATCCAGCAGATGTCGCCGTAAGGCGGCCGTCACACACGCTTCAATTTAATGCACGATAT
Organism: Allobates femoralis; assembly: GCA_033576535.1. Lineage (NCBI taxonomy): Eukaryota > Metazoa > Chordata > Amphibia > Anura > Aromobatidae > Allobates > Allobates femoralis. The sequence continues at coordinate 1,817 of JARQOC010000080.1, forward strand.
CGTTTAAGCGATCTGCTTTTTGGTCGCCTAAGCGATATCGTTTGTGCATCGCTGCGTGCAATCAAGCGATTTTACAATGTAAAATCGCTTGATCGTTACATCGCAGATTTGTGAGCCGGAGCTCATATTAAGCGATAAACGCTTGATCAATCTGCCTCATCATGGTGTGTGTCACCACGATGAACGATCTCCCAGCGGCAGAGCCTATGCTGGGAGATGGTATCTATGGTAAACGTCAGGTTACTAAGCGCCGCGCGGCGCCTCGCAACCCGATGTGTACCATAGTTACCAGCGATCTCGCTGCTCCACATCGCTGGTGAGTCTGTGTGACAGCTCACCAACGATGTGAGCGATATTGTTAGCGATCGCGCGTGCATGTGATCGCTAACAATATCGCTAGCGATATGGATGCGTGTGACGGCCGCCTTAATGCCATCTAAAAGCTAACTTGCAGCACTGATCCGGAAAGCCCCACTCATTCTTTATGGCATGGGTCCCCAACCACCTGGCCGCGGACTGGGACTGGGCCGTGGGGGTCTGCGTGCCGGTCCTCGCCGCCGCAGACCAGCACTACACACAGTGTGCTCTGCGGCGGCTCAGAGCGGTGGATGCTGCCCGCCTCCCTGTGTGAGTCACTGCTTCCCCGCACCTGCAGCACTACGTCACCTCTCTAGTGCTTTCCTCAGCTGTGTACATAGCTCTCGGCCAGTCACGGTGCAGCAGCCGGGTCCCGATTGGCTAGGCTGCTGCTCCCTGCCCCCCTGAGGAAGATAAGACGAAGCGGACGTCGGTGCGGGTGGATCCAGGACAGGTGACAATACATAGGCTCTCCCCAACTGGGTAAGTGAACCAGTCCTTCCTTCCTCCTCTGCACTTATGCCATAGTTCTGATAGTGGTGCTGTTGGTATATCAGGGCTCTGAATAGGCTGTCCATATGAAAAGCAAGAGTGCAAGCATGGTATACTGAGTGACAGACATTGGTAGTTATTCTCCAGCCTGCCACAGATTCAATGTGCAATATAATGGACAGAACTAATCATCCCTGCTAGATTAACCCCTTCACTATATTAATAATTACTGTGACCTTGGTGTGTAAACTAAGTGAGTTATATTGTACAGCTGATCTACAAACCCAGAATTGGGGTTGATACGGGTATTGGTCCTTACCATGTATATGGACTGACTCTTATAATGTAGAGATACTTTGAGCCATGTAAACCCACCATTCTGAGACCACCCTACTGTGGTTCTCATCCGTGTACCTCTTAAAACGTGTTGTATGTTCAATTATCTTTTTAAATGTTATTGTCATATTTAAAAACTGAAATAATAAATTGTGTAAAGCGGAATGGAACTCTAGTGTGATTATATCACATAGTATTACATAGTGATGCGGAGTGACTCCAGGGTCTATTGAACCACTATAAAATCCTATAAACGGAGGGTGGGCGAGCACCAGTTATTGTATTCTGGGTACAATGCTACAGACACCCTTAGTTGTGAATTGTATTTTCTCAAGAAGAGAATGGGGGGCTGCCAGAAGAGGATGGGGGGCTGCCAGAAGAGGATGGGGGGCTGCAAGAGGATTATAATGGGGGATATGGTATTGGGGGGCTACAAGGGGATGATGGGGATTTTGTGTGCTGCAAGGGATGACAGGGATACCATATTGGGGGCTGCAAGGGGATGAAAAAATAAGACATCCCCTGAAAATAGTGTGTAACGTATCTTTTGGGGAAACAGGATGCTAAACTCCACCCCTTCTCGATAGCCCTACCCTTAGCCGGGCCACGGAAGAATGGTCTTGCATGAAGCCTATCCCAGAGTCAAAAAAGGTTGGGGACCACTGCTCTATGGGGATTGCAGTCAGGTGCGACAACTGCTGAATCCGGCAGGTCTGGCACTTGCAGCCGTGAAAAAAAAAAAAAAATTGCTGCTTGCAGAGTTTTTTTGTGGTGCCGTAAGCGCCTAATTCAGCAATACCACACTTGTTGCACCTGACCACAATCCTCATGGATAATGAGTGGGGCTTGCCGGTTTGGTGCTGCAAGTTAGCGGTTACACGCCACTTGCGGTGACCTCTGCTGGATCTGCCGGGAAACACAATAATCGCAGATGTGAAAGGGGCCTAACGGCCCTTTCACATCAGCGTTTTTTGAAATTCGCGGCAGATGCGGTGAAAAAACCGCATCTGCCGCGTTTGCCGCATAACCGTTACACTTGCGGCGCGGTTGCGGTAATCCCCATAGAAAGTATAGGGGGACTTGCGGCAGGTGCGGCAAGTGCGGTTTTGCACTTGCGGCAGGTGCGGCCGTGAAAAAAACCGCGGCTGACTGCGTTTTTTTTCGCGGCCGCACTTGCCGCAAGTGCAAAACCGCACATGCCGCATCTGCCGCAAGTCCCCCTATACTTTCTATGGGGATTACCGCAACCGCGCCGCAAGTGTAACGGTTATGCGGCAAGCGCGGCAGATGCGGTTTTTTCACCGCATCTGCCGCGAATTTCAAAAAACGCTGATGTGAAAGGGCCCTAACCTGCAGATTAGGTTAACCCTATAGATACAGGTCAATAGCTGATTAGACAGATTCCGACACATTTTACATAGGATTCTCACAATGCAGTCTGAGGGCAATTTCCACCTACCTCCAGGTATTAGCAAAACATTCTGTGGATTACCCAATTTATAACATGGCCCAGATTATGCTAAAAATGACATTGACATCTAATGCTTGTATAACACTGGCATACCATGCCCACTGCCATAGCAAAACATGGCTCCTCCATGTCACCTGTCTACTGTGGTCTGCGTTGCCAAGCAACAGATTGCCATATTGTGTCACACTAGAGGATAAAGGGGCACTCAGTGCGGTCCCTCTACACAGACCCTGGCTGCTCACTGGTTAGAACACTGGGTTGGCATTATTTGGGCATTCCTGTATCGCTATAGTAAGCACAGCTGTGCCCATGACAAAGCTCAGCTCTGCTACCACACACACGTCTGCCTTACCTTTAATGTTGGCTCCAGTGATCACACACTTTACTTCTGCACCCATGCTGTGCCCACAAAACTGCAGAGCTGTTGGCACTAAACAACCCAACAAGAGCACGGGGTGAGGAAGGGCACAACTACATGACACCCACCGCAGGAACTAAGCAGCATGGCCCGGGGAGGCTGGTGACGTCAGATCACATGGTCCTCAGGTCACATGACCGGCCTGGAAGGGGAGGGGCCTGCTGTCTGGGGCGATGTGTGGATGAGGAAAGAGCAATGAGAAGACGACGACGTGTGTGCATATATGTATGTATGGGGGCAATGAATGCATGTGTGTGAGAAGGGGGCAGTGTATGTGTGTGTGTGTATATATGGGGGGCAATGAATGCATGTGTGTGAGAAGGAGGCAGTGTATGTGTGTGTATGTATGTATGGGGGGCAATGAATGCATGTGTGTGAGAAGGGGCAGTGTATGTGTGTGTATGTATGTATGGGGGGCAATGAATGCATGTGTGTGAGAAGGGGGCAGTGTATGTGTGTGTGTGTATATATGGGGGGCAATGAATGCATGTGTGTGAGAAGGGGGCAGTGTATGTGTGTATGTATGTATGGGGGCAATGAATGCATGTGTGTGAGAAGGGGGCAGTGTATGTGTGTATATATATATGGGGGGCAATGAATGCATGTGTGTGAGAAGGGGGCAGTGTATGTGTGTATGTATGTATGGGGGGCAATGAATGCATGTGTGTGAGAAGGGGGCAGTGTATGTGTGTGTGTATGGGGGGCAATGAATGCATGTGTGTGAGAAGGGGGCAGTGTATGTGTGTGTATGTATGTATGGGGGGCAATGAATGCATGTGTGTGAGAAGGGGGCAGTGTATGTGTGTGTGTGTATATATGGGGGGCAATGAATGCATGTGTGTGAGAAGGAGGCAGTGTATGTGTGTGTATGTATGTATGGGGGCAATGAATGCATGTGTGTGAGAAGGGGCAGTGTATGTGTGTGTATGTATGTATGGGGGGCAATGAATGCATGTGTGTGAGAAGGGGGCAGTGTATGTGTGTGTGTGTATATATGGGGGGCAATGAATGCATGTGTGTGAGAAGGGGGCAGTGTATGTGTGTATGTATGTATGGGGGGCAATGAATGCATGTGTGTGAGAAGGGGGCAGTGTATGTGTGTATATATATATGGGGGGCAATGAATGCATGTGTGTGAGAAGGGGGCAGTGTATGTGTGTATGTATGTATGGGGGGCAATGAATGCATGTGTGTGAGAAGGGGGCAGTGTATGTGTGTGTGTGTATGTATGTATATATGGGGGGCAATGAATGCATGTGTGTGAGAAGGGGGCAGTGTATGTGTGTGTGTGTATGTATGTATATATGGGGGGCAATGAATGCATGTGTGTGAGAAGGGGGCAGTGTATGTGTGTATATATATATATGGGGGGCAATGAATGCATGTGTGTGAGAAGGGGGCAGTGTATGTGTGTGTGTGTATATATGGGGGGCAATGAATGCATGTGTGTGAGAAGGGGCAGTGTATGTGTGTATGTATGTATGGGGGGCAATGAATGCATGTGTGTGAGAAGGGGGCAGTGTATGTGTGTGTGTGTATGTATGTATATATGGGGGGCAATGAATGCATGTGTGTGAGAAGGGGGCATGTATGTATGTGTGTGTGTATATATGGGGGCAATGAATGCATGTGTGTGAGAAGGAGGCAGTGTATGTGTGTGTGTGTATATATGGGGGGCAATGAATGCATGTGTGTGAGAAGGAGGCAGTGTATGTGTGTGTGAGAAGGGGGCAGTGTATGTATGTGTGTGTGTATATATGGGGGGACAATGAATGCATGTGTGTGAGAAGGGGGCAGTGTATGTGTGTGTGTATGGGGGGCAATGAATGCATGTGTGTGAGAAGGGGGCAGTGTATGTGTGTATATATATATATGGGGGGCAATGAATGCATGTGTGTGAGAAGGGGGCAGTGTATGTGTGTATGTATGTATGGGGGGCAATGAATGCATGTTGTGAGAAGGGGGCAGTGTATGTGTGTATGTATGTATGGGGGGGCAATGAATGCATGTGTGTGAGAAGGGGCAGTGTATGTGTGTATATATATATATATGGGGGGGGGGCAATGAATGCATGTGTGTGAGAAGGGGACAGTGTATGTATGTATGGGGGGCAATGAATGCATGTGTGTGAGAAGGGGGCAGTGTATAGTATGTATGGGGGGCAATGAATGCATGTGTGTGAGAAGGGGGCAGTGTATGTGTGTATGTATGTATGGGGGGCAATGAATGCATGTGTGTGAGAAGGGGGCATGAGAAGGGGGCAGTGTATGTGTGTATGTATGTATGGGGGGCAATGAATGCATGTGTGTGAGAAGGGGCAGTGTATGTATATATGGGGGGGGGCCATGAATGCATGTGTGTGAGAAGGAGGCAGTGTATGTGTGTATGTATGTATGGGGGGCAATGAATGCATGTGTGTGAGAAGGGGGCAGTGTATGTGTGTAAATATATATATATGGGGGGCAATGAATGCATGTGTGTGAGAAGGGGGCAGTGTATGTATGTATGGGGGGCAATGAATGCATGTGTGTGAGAAGGGGGCAGTGTATGTGTGTATGTATGTATGGGGGGCAATGAATGCATGTGTGTGAGAAGGGGGCAGTGTGTGTATATATGGGGGGGGGCAATGAATGCATGTGTGTGAGAAGGAGGCAGTGTATGTGTGTATGTATGTATGGGGGGCAATGAATGCATGTGTGTGAGAAGGGGGCAGTGTATGTGTGTGTGGGGGGGCAATGAATGCATGTGTGTATGTATATATGGGGGCAATGAATGCATGTGTGTGAGAAGGGGGCAGTGTATGTGTGTATGTATGTATGGGGGGCAATGAATGCAGTGTGTGTGTGGGGGGGCAATGAATGCATGTGTGTATGTATATATGGGGGGCAATGAATGCATGTGTGTGAGAAGGGGGCAGTGTATGTGTGATATGCCGGGCAATGAATGCATGTGTGTTAGAAGGGGGCAGTGTATGTGTGTGTGGGGGGGCAATGAATGCATGTGTGTATGTATATATGGGGGGCAATGAATGCATGTGTGTGAGAAGGGGGCAGTGTATGTGTGTATGCGGGACAATGAATGCATGTGTGTGAGAAGGGGGCAGTGTATGTGTGTGTGTGGGGGGCAATGAATGCATGTGTGTATGTATATATGGGGGGCAATGAATGCATGTGTGTGAGAAGGGGGCAGTGTATGTGTGTGTGGGGGGGCAATGAATGCATGTGTGTATGTATATATGGGGGGCAATGAATGCATGTGTGTGAGAAGGGGGCAGTGTATGTGTGTATGGGGGGGCAATGAATGCATGTGTGTGAGAAGGGGGCAGTGTATGTGTGTGTGGGGGGGGCAATGAATGCATGTGTGTATGTATATATGGGGGCAATGAATGCATGTGTGTGAGAAGGGGGCAGTGTATGTGTGTATGTATATATGGGGGGCAATGAATGCATGTGTGTCAGAAGGGGGCAGTGTATGTGTGTATGTATGTATGGGGGGCAATGAATGCATGTGTGTGAGAAGGGGGCAGTGTATTGTGTGTGGGGGGGCAATGAATGCATGTGTGTATGTATATATGGGGGGCAATGAATGCATGTGTGTGAGAAGGGGGCAGTGTATGTGTGTATGCGGGGCAATGAATGCATGTGTGTGAGAAGGGGGCAGTGTATGTGTGTGGGGGGGGGGCAATGAATGCATGTGTGTGTGTATATATGGGGGGCAATGAATGCATGTGTGTGAGAAGGGGGCAGTGTATGTGTGTATGCGGGGCAATGAATGCATGTGTGTGAGAAGGGGGCAGTGTATGTGTGTGTGGGGGGGCAATGAATGCATGTGTGTATGTATATATGGGGGGCAATGAATCCATGTGTGTGGGAAGGGGCAGTGTATGTGTGTGTGGGGGGCAATGAATGCATGTGTGTGAGAAGGGGGCAGTGTATGTGTGTATGGGGGGCAATGAATGCATGTGTGTGAGAAGGGGGCAGTGTATGTGTGTGTGGGGGGCAATGAATGCATGTGTGTGAGAAGGGTGCAGTGTATGTGGGTATGTATATATGGGGGGCAGGGTATGTGTGTGTGTATATATGGGGGGCAATGAATGCATGTGTGTGAGAAGGGGGCAGTGTATGTGTGTGTGTATGTATGGGGGGCAATGAATGCATGTGTGTGTGTGTATGTCGGGCCCACTGGGACGGGGGTACTCGGTACCAAACCGGGTCGGCTGCTGGGGAAGTCACGGGTGGTCCTGGTCCGGACCGTGTCCCTGGCTCGACAATAAAGGGAAACATTTACAGGGGATTGTCAGTCGTGACGGCACCCACTATGTGCGGCCAGTGATGGGGCCGCCACTGCTGCAGAACCTTCGGGGATGATGGAATAGCAGCTTAGATGGGATAGTTCCAGTGGGTAGAACTGTGTTCCCCGGGGCAGTAAGAGTTAAAGTCTATTGTGGGAGTGTGCCGTACACTTGCTATGCAGACGCTGCAGGAATCCTTCCTCTGCGCTGGAGCTGACAGGCTGTGGCTCTGCAGGTGGGGGATTTGCTGTAATCCTGTATGAAGGGAATGGCATTCAAACAGATAGAAGCAGACAAGGGAGGCAAGTTCAGGGTCTCCGTGTTTACTCTCAAAGCTCTTCAATACAGCTCACAAGTTAGTTACAGTGCTTACAAGTCTTAGTTCAAGTACACGGGCACACTCTTCCTCTCCGGGTTCCCTTTTACTCTCTGCAGCCAGGCCTCCGTTCTCTGTGACCCCTCACACTGTCTCTGTGTCCTTTCCGGGCTGTTAACATTTGTATTCACTGATTGTGTGTCTCTGGACAGTATGGCGGTGACTTGGGCCCCTGTGGGTCCTTCTGGTCGTCACTGAGCTGCCTGTCCTTTGGGGTAGGGACCCTAACGTGTTACTGTGGCACCCGTTGTGTTGTTTGGGGATTCCGGGTAAAACTACGGTCCCCTCTAGAGCCAACACTCTACTCAGCCCAGCCTCCAGCAGTCCTCCGGTGTGAGGCTGGCTTCAGATAGGCTTTCTCTCTCCTCCGGCTCACACTGGCTCGGTACAGATTCTGCGCTCCTTACACCCCACTTTGCCAGGACGTGTGATTCCTTCTGCTCAGCTTAGCTTGGCCTTCTGCTGTCTCTTTGGCCTGTGCCGTGTTCCTCAGCCTGCTGCTGGTCTGTGTCTTTGCTGCTCGGCACCCTCTGGCCTACTGACTCCTTCCTCCTCCCCTTCACTATTTCTGCTGTCAAGTCACCTGACTACGTGTGTGCCCAACCCACTCCTCTAAATCCACCACCCCTCGCTTGCCTAGAGTCTCCAATCTCAGGGCTGGATGCTGCCATCTACTGTACGTGGGTTGTGTGGGCTGTGAGGGTGTTGTTGTGCAACTATCGTCCTACCTGCCTGGCTGCAGTTCCCTTTGTGGCCTCCTGGACGCAGGGGCGCCACATGTATGTATGGGGGGCAATGAATGCATGTGTGTGAGAAGGGGGCAGGGTATGTGTGTGTATATATGGGGTCAATGAAGGTATGTGTGTGTGAGAAGGGGTCAGTGTGTGTGACCTCAGGCGCTGCAGCAGGCCGCCGGCTGGCGCCCCCCTGCCTGCTGTGCCCGGGGCAGAACGGCCACAGGGGGTGACAGGTTCCCTTCTGGGGAGAAGGGGAAGTATGATGAGCAAACTGGGGGAGAGGATAGGGAGAGTATGAGAAGCAAACTAGGGGGACAGGGTGGGGAGGGGAGCATGAGGAGCAAACTGGGGGAGAATATATGAACCAAACAGGGGGAGTGTAAATGGAGCAAACGAGGGGGAAAGGGTGGGAGGAGTGTATGTGGAGACAGCATGAAGAGAAAATGGGGGATTTGAGGACACAATACAGAGCGAGTGGGTGATGGGTATAGACACAGTATATGGAGGACAGTATGGGAAGCAAAAGGGAAAATTTGAGGATGCAGTATAAAGAGTAAGGGAAAGATGGCTTTGGCACAGTATGTGGAGTGAGGGGGAATTATATGGGTATGGAGACAGTATTTCGGAGTAAGGGGGATGGCTACGACACAGTATATGGAGTGAGGAGGGATAGGTGTTGACACAGAATAAGGAGTTAGAGTGGCTATATGGGTTTGGATACAGTATAAGAATTGAGGGGGGAAGGCTGTGGCACAGTACGTTGAATGAGGGGGGATCAGGGTGGACACATCATGAGGTGTGAGGGGGGTGATCGGTGTAGAAACAGTATGTAGAGTGAGGGGGATGGCTGCGGCACATAATACAGGGTGGGCCAGTTATATGGATGCACCTAAGTATAATGGCAATGGTTGGTGATATCAACTTCCTGTTTGTGGCACATTAGTATATGGGAGGGGGAAAACTTTTCCAGATGGGTGGTAACCATGGCAACCATTTTGAAGTCGGCCATTTTGGATTCAACTTTCTTTTTTTCAATGGGAAGAGGGTAATGTCTGAAATTGCTACATGATTCAGATATCCAGTGCCATTGAGGTTTCCATTGATGAAGAATGGCAACTATCTTTGTACCCCATATACCACACCATACCATCAATTTTTGTGTTAAAACAGTCTTAGAGGAATCTATCTAATGTGGGTTAATGTCAGATGAATAGCGATGGTTTTGTTTGTTAATTTCACTATTCACAAGTTTGCCTCATCACTCATCTGAAGGCAATTGTCTATGCTGTGATGATACGAGATGTGCAGCATCTGAAACAATGGATACTGGAAGCCTGTGCTATCATTTCTTCTGCAGTGTTGCTATCAGTGCGTCAAGAGTGGGAGAAGAGGGTTGAACTGGCAATCCAACACAATGAGCAGCACCTTAAAACATTTTATAAGTGGTCATAAACTTGTACATAACTTATGAATAAATAATGTTACGTTAAAACTAAGCACACCATTGTCTTTATGAAATTCTCAATAAGTTCTATGTGTCACATGACCCTCTTCCCATTAAGAAAAATGAAGTTGGAACCAAAATGGCCGACTTCAAAATGTTCACCACCCATTTGGAAAAGTTCCCCCCCCCCCCCCCAATATACAGTTGTGGCCAAAAGTATTGAAACCCCTGCAATTCTGTCAGATAATACTCAGTTTCTTCCTGAAAATGATTGCAACCACAAATTCTTTGGTATTATTATCTTCATTTAATTTGTCTTCAATGAAAAAACACAAAAAGAATTGTCCTAAAGCCAAATTGGATATGATTCCACACCAATCATAAAAAAGGTGATGCTTCTCTAATTTGTGTAATTAACAGCACCTGTAACTCACCTGTGGCACCTAACAGGTGTTGGCAATAACTAAATCATACTTGCAGCCAGTTGACATGGATTAAAGTTGACTCAACCTGTGTCCTTGTGTGTACAACATTGAGTATGAAGAAAAGAAAGAAGACCAAAGAACTGTCTGAGGACTTGAGAAACCAAATTGTAAGGCAGCATGAGAAATCTCAAGGCTACAAGTCCATCTCCAAAGACCTGAATGTTCCTGTGTCTACCGTGCGCAGTGTCATCAAGAAGTTTAAAGCCCATGGCACTGTGGCTAACCTCCCTAGATGTGGACGGAAAAGAAAAATTGAGAGATTTCAACGCGAGATTGTGAGGATGGTGGATAAAGAACCTTGACTAACATCCAAACAAGTTCAAGCTGCCCTGTAGTCCGAGGGTACAACAGTGTCAACCCGTACTATCCGTCGGTGTCTGAATGAAAAGGGACTGTATGGTAGGATACCCAGGAAGACCCCACTTCTTACCCCGAGACATAAAAAAAGCCATGCTGGAGTTTGCCAAAACTTACCTGAGAAAGCCTAAAACGTTTTGTAAGAATGTTCTCTGGTCAGAAGAGACAAAAGTAGAGCTTTTTGGGTAAAGGCATCAACATAGAGTTTACAGGAGAAAAAAAGAGGCATTCAAAGAAAAGAACACGGTCCCTACACTTAAACATGGCGGAGGTTCCCTGATGTTTTGGGGTTGCTTTGCTGCCTCTGGCACTGGAGTGCTTGACCGTGTGCATGGCATTATGAAGTCTGAAGACTACCAACAAATTTTGCAGCATAATGTAGGACCCAGTGTGAGAAAGCTGGGTCTCCCTCAGAGGTCATAGGTCTTCCAGCAGGACAATGACCCAAAACACACTTCAAAAAGCACTAGAAAATGGTTTTGGAGAAAGCACTGGAGACTTCTAAGGTGGCCAGCAATGATTTTAGACCTGAATCCCATAGAACACCTGTAGAGAGATCTAATAATGGCAGTTTGGAGAAGGGACCCTTCAAATATCAGGGACCTGGAGCAGTTTGCCAAAGAAGAATGGTCTAAAATTCCAGCAGAGCATTGTAAGAAACTCATTGATGGTTACCGGAAGCGGTTGATCGCGGTTATTTTGGCTAAAGGTTGTGCAACCAAGTATTAGGCTGAGGGTGCCAATACTTTTGTCTGGCCCATTTTTGGAGTTTTGTGTGAAATGATCAATGTTTTGCTTTTTGCTTCATTCTCTGTTGTGTTTTTTTTCATTGAAGACAAATTGAAGATAATAATACCAAAGAATTTGTGATTGCAATCATTTTCAGGAAGAAACTGAGTATTATCTGACAGAATTTCAGGGGTGTCAATATTTTTGGCCACAACTGTACTAATGTGCCACAAACAGGAAGTTGATATCACCAACCATTCCCATTTTATTTAGGTGCATCCATATAAATGGCCCACCCTGTAGAGTGTGAGTAGTGGGGTTGTATGGAGAGGGGACAGCATGTGGGGACAGTATGTTGAGGATGATGAGTTTGATGAGATAGAACAGCATAAATAGTGGACAGTATAGGGGGACACAGTGTAGAAGGTTGGAGGAGTGTTTAAACTAGGGAATGGGGGGGAGGGTATTCATTGTAGAGGAGGGGAAGATAGTGTAAATAGTAACCTGGGCACAAGTGATAAAATTGAGGGTGGCATGGGGGGTGGGGTTAGAACAGTCAATATAGTAGGAAAGAATAGAGGTAAAGAGAGATGCATGAAGTGCATGTACACTAATGCCAGAAGCCTCACCAACAAAATGGAGAAATTAGAATTGATTTTGTTGGAAAATAATTATGACATGGTGGGGATATCGGAGACATGGCTGGATGAGAGCCATGACTGGGGTGTTAATTTACAGGGCTATAGTCTGTTCAGAAATGACCGTACAAATAAGCGAGGGGGGGGTGTATGTTTATACGTAAAATCATCCTTAAAACCTATCCTGCGTGATAATATAGGTGAATCTAATGGAAATGTAGAGTCTCTGTGGGTGGAGATAAGGGGAGGGGGAAAAATAATAAATTAATAATAGGGGTTTGTAATAAGACCCCAGCAATAATGGAAGTGGAGGAGAATATCCTCATAAAGCAAATAGATGAAGCAGCGACTCAGGGAGAAGTCATTATTATGGGGGACTTCAACTATCCCGAAATACATTGGGGAACAGAAACCTGCAGTTCTAGCAAAGGTAATAGGTTTTCGACAACTATGAGAGACAATTACCTTTCACAACTGGTTCAGGACCCAACAAGAAGGGGGGCACTGCTGGACCTAATATTAACCAACAGGCCAGACCACATATCAAATATGCGGGTTGGAGATCACTTGGGTAATAATGATCATAAAATAATAAGTTTTCAAGTATCCTTTAATAAGATGTGTAGTAGAGGGGCTACAAGGACACTAAACTTCAGGAAGGCAAATTTCCAAAGATTGAGATATGATCTTAGTGCAATAAATTGGGACGATATCCTGAGACATAAAAGTACACAAAGCAAGTGAGAGACGTTTATTAGCATCCTGAATAGGGCCTGTGCACAATATATACCCTATGGGAATAAACATGCTAGAAATAGGAGGAAACCACTATGGCTAAATAAGGCTGTAAAGGCCACTTCACACACACAGATATCTGAGTCCAATATCTGAACAGATCTCTGGTTGCAGTGAAATCATGGATACATTGCTCCATGTTGTACACAGCCACAAAATGGAGCAATGTATCCATGATTTCACTGCAACCAGAGATCTGTTCAGATATTGGACTCAGATATCTGTGTGTGTGAAGTGGCCTTATGGGGCGCAATAAATAACAAAAAGAAAGCATTTAGAGAATTAAAGCAGGTAGTGATGAGGCATTAAATAAATACAGAAAATTAAATAACATTTTGTAAAAAGCAAATCAAGGCAGCAAAGATTGAGACAGAGAGACTCATTGCCAGAGAAAGTAAAAATAATCCCAAAATATTTTTTAACTACATAAATAGTAAGAAACTAAAAAATGATTGTGTTGGCCCCTTTAAAAATAATTTAGGTAAAATGGTGGATGAGGATGAGGAAAAAGCCAATATGCTAAATGACTTTTTTTTCAACAGTATTTACACAAGAAAATCCCATGACAGAAAATATGATCAGTGATAACAAAAACTGTCAAATGTCACCTGCATAACCCAGCAGGAAGTACGGCATCGTCTAAAAATCACTAAAATTGACAAATCCCCGGGCCCGGATGGGATACACCCCAGAGTGCTGCAGGAATTAAGTACTGTCATAGATAGACCATTATTTTTAATCTTTAAAGATTCCATAATAACAGGGCCTGTACCACAGGACTGGCGTATAGCAAATGTGGTGCCAATATTCAAAAAGGGAACAAAAACTGAACTTGGAAATGATAGGCCAGTAAGCTTAACCTCTACTGTGGGTAAAATCCTAGAGGGTTTTCTAAGAGATGCTATACTGGAGTATCTGAAGAAAAATAACCTCATGACCCAATATCAACATGGTTTTACGAGGGACCGTTCCTGTCAAACTAATCTGATAAGCTTCTATGAAGAAGTAAGTTCTGGACTGGACCAAAGAAATGCAGTGGATGTGGTGTATATGAACTTTTCAAAAGCTTTTGATACGGTGCCACACAAAAGGTTGATACATAAAATGAGAGCAATGGGGATAGGGGAAAATATGTGTAAGTGGGTTAAAAACTGGCTTAGCGACAGGAAACAAAGGGTGGTCATTAATGGAACACACTCAGAATGGGTCACAGTTAACAGTGGGGTACCACAGGGGTCAGTGTTGGGCCCGCTTCTTTTTAATATATTTATTAATGACCTTGTAGGGGGCATACAGAGTAGAATCTCAATATTTGCAGATGACACTAAACTCTGCAGGGTAATCAATACAGAGGAGGACAATTTTATATTACAGGAGGATTTATGTAAACTAGAATCTTGAGCTGATAAATGGCAAATGAGCTTTAATGGGGATAAATGTAAGGTCATGCACTTGGGCAGAGGAAATAAAATGTATAATTATGTGCTTTATTGTAAAACACTGGGAAAAACTGTCACTGAAAAAGACCTGGGTGTATGGGTAGATGACAAACTCACATTTAGTGGCCAGTGTCAAGCAGCTGCTGCAAAGGCAAATAAAATAATGGGATGCATTAAAAGAGGCATAGATGCTCATGAGGAGAACACAATTTTACCTCTATACAAGTCACTAGTGCGACCACACTTAGAATACTCTGTACAATTCTGGTCTCCAATGTATAAGAAAGACATAGCTGAACTAGAGCGGGTCCAGAAAAGAGCGACCAAGGTTATTAGAGGACTGAGGGGTCTGCAATACCAAGACAGGTTATTAAACTTGGGGTTATTTAGCTTGGAAAAACAAAGGCTTAGGGGTGATCTTATAGTAATGTATAAATATATGAGGGGACAGTACAGAGACCTTTTTAATGATCTTTTTACTCTTAGGCCTGAGACTGGGACAAGGGGGCATCCTCTACGTCTGGAGGAAAGAAGGTTTAATCCTAATCACAGACGTGGATTCTTTACTGTAAGAGCAGTGAGACTATGGAACTCTCTGCCACATGATGTGGTAATGAGTGACTCACTGCTAACATTTAAGAAGGGCCTGGATGCCTTTCTTGAAAACTATAATATTACCAGTTATATATACTAGATCCTTTGATAGGGCGTTGTTGATCCAGGGAATTAGTCTGATTGCCATATCTGTAGTCAGGAAGAAATTTTTTCCCCCAATGTGGAGCTTAGTGTTGCCACATGGTTTTTTTTTGCCTTCCTCTGGATCAACATGTTAGGCTATGGGTTGAACTAGATGGACTTAAAGTCTTCCTTCAACCTTAAAAACTATGTTACTATGTTAGGGTACGGACACACTTTCGTGAAACTTGGACGACTGCAATGCGAGTTTTTCACGCGTTGCAGTCGGACCAATGTTAATCAATATCCGAAAGCACATTTTCGAGTGTCGGGCATTTTTTTCTCGTCTGAGAGACGGACGAGAAAGCAGTCGTAACATGCTGCTACAGTATGCAATTCACAAGCGAGACTCGGCAATGCAAGTCTATGGGTCCGACAAAAATCACGGATCGCTATCAGACCGCACACAGACAGCGTAGGGAGAGCGATTTTAACATGGTGTTTCTCGCTGGGGAAAGAATAGATAGGATAGAACGAGTAGATTGGGTTCACCTGTCTTCTGCTGCTACTTCCGGGGCTGCCCATTTTTTTTAAACCATAAATTTTTTTATTGAGGATGGGCATTATGAAACAGTAGGAGTACTCGAAAGGGAAATGTGGCTGGGTCAGGTCGAGAGAGGAAGGGGAGGGAGGCATACACAGACGGGTAAGATTAAGGGAGAGGAAAAAGCACAGGTTGTAATAACAAAATTAGATACATTTCAAATTACTGATAACAGCAGCGCTGGCAAGCAGGGAATTAACTCTGCTGTCACCGTTGCTCCTCTATGTGCCGCTCATACTGGAGCAGCAGTGATAGCAGAGTTAACTCCATGCTTGCCGGCGCTGCCTGTTATCGGTAAGCAGGGCGTTAACCCTTGCGGCTCCTATATGAGCCGCTCATTCAGGAGCCGCTGTTCTCGCCATGGCCATAGTTGCTATAGTAACCGCTTATTAGGTTACTATGGCAACGGTGTCAGTGATGACATCATCGCTTACCCGCCACTGCCTCTGCTCATTCAGTGATCACAGAGCAGGGGGTGGAAGCGTTCTTCTTCCTCCTACTTTGTGATGTAGCAGAGCTGAACATTTGGAGAAGAAAGAAGAACAGGATCCGGGAGGGCTGTAAGGGGGGGTAATAAAGATGGAGTCCGTAAGGTTGTCTGTGTCTTTAGTTCTAATAAATACTTTTTTCTCCATTCGCCTTCCATGACAGCATTGGAGGATGTCGTCCATGCCCTATTGGGGGACAGGAACACAGAGAGGTTAAAAGCCCCTCCCTTTCCTCAGTACTCCGTGTCTTCCTGTACCCCTTGGGGTATGGAGAGGTTCCAGTGCTGTCGGGCCTGCAGAGGCAGCATTGGGGTGTACCTACAGCCGGGCAAGGGATGGACGTCGGGGGCAGCCTCCTCCCCCTTCTCCGGGCTCCCATGGTGGGACCATCCGGCCTTCCTGCATCCTACGGGGCAAAGCAGGCCGTGTATTGCAGCGCCGGAGGCCTGTTCAGCTCTCCTCCAGCTGTGGTCCCTGGAGCATGCATCAGAGGTGCCGCGGAGACACATCCAGTTCCAGGATGGCACGTCCGGGTTCAGATGGGACACTTCCGGTTTCGGACGGCGGCACTTCCGGTTCCGTGCGGCGGCTCCTGTGTGGGCTGTGGTAGGCTGGGCGCGGCTCTAGGGAACCCAGCAGGCCAATCGCGCGCTACTGCCTGCGGCCGGTGACCAGGAGGAGGGAGGGAACAGGTGTTCCTCGTTGGGGGCACAGTACTTCTGGATAAGTACCCGCCGGAAGCTACACCCAGGTAAGGCTGATCCCTGAAACATGGAGGGTGATAGGCTTCCACCTCTGCTTCTGCAGAGCCCAGCGTTCCCCCAGCTCATGTAAGTGTTTCTGGGGGTGGTCACAAGGGGTAGAGTTATTTAGGCCCTGCACTCACACTGGAACCCCCTTCTCTTCCCTTTTTTTCTGTAGGGAGACAAGGGCCGCCTGTGAAAGGGAGCACAAACACGTCCAGGAAATGTGGCTGCGGCACGAAATTTCCCTCTTCCTACAAAAAGGTGTCGGCCATGACTGAGAGTGTTGTCAGGATGGACTCCCCATCCCTGCTTGAGGAGCTCCAATCCATTAGGGAAGAGGTGCAGGCTTCTATCTCGGCACTGCTGGTTTTTGCTGCA
This sequence comes from Allobates femoralis, assembly GCA_033576535.1. NCBI lineage: Eukaryota > Metazoa > Chordata > Amphibia > Anura > Aromobatidae > Allobates > Allobates femoralis. The sequence continues at coordinate 19,073 of JARQOC010000080.1, forward strand.
GCTTCCAGGCCTTCCCCTCCGAAAAAGAGGAAGCTCCAGGATTGTGTCTCTGTGGATCTCATGGAGGCTGGCCAGAGCTAAGCATCAGAGGACGGCGAGGATATTGCCTCTGTCCAGACATGAGAATCTGGACACTATTTCTCCACGGAGTCCATGGGTGAATTGGTGGACACTGTCCATAGTACCATGGGAGTAGAGGTGGTGAAATCCCCTTCTGTGCAGGACTACTTGTTCAGAGGCCTGAAGGCTAAGCGGCAGTTGGGCTTCCCTGTCCATGAGGTCATCCGGGATCTCATCCGTCGGGAGTGGGAGTCTCCAGAAAATCGGCTGCTCACCCCATCTGAGTGGATTGGAGGGTGATGACTTTGTCTGGGAGGTCCCGAAGGTGGACATCTAGGTGGCCAGGGTAGCATATAAGACCGCGTTGCCTTTTGAAGATTCCTCCCAGTTGAAGGACCCACTAGATCGTAAGATGGAGAGTGTCCTTAAAATCTCCTGGGAGGCGGCAGCTATGTCTTTAAAGGTGAACATTTCCTCTACATGTGTGGCCAGGTCTCTCTTTAAGTGGATCACCCAGCTGGAAGAATTCATCCTGCAGGGTACTCACAGGCAGGACCTTTGGACTCCATTCCACTTCTGAGACATGCTACGGGCTTCCTGGCCAATGCCTCTGCTGAGTTGATCCACATTGGCGCCATGTGTGCAGTGTTGGCTAACACATCTAGCAGGGCAATGTGGCTTACAATGTGGAATGGGGAGGTCACGTCTAAGCTCCAGCTGTGTGGCCTCCCCTTTCAAAGGTCTTTTGTCTTTGGTCCGGCATTGGATGACATCCTGGAAAAGGTGTCAGACCGGAAAATGTGTCTCCCGGAACAGAAGCCCTTTCAGAAGCAGTCCTTTCGGCCTGAGTGCATCCAACCCTCCCAGTCTAAAGGGAAGGGTAAGTCTGGTCGCTGGGCATTCCAGAAAGGGGACAAGACCCGTAATATCTTGCTCTCCCAGCAGCAGCATCACAGCCACCCCCTAAACAATGCCACCTTCCCCATTGCGTGGCTGCTCCTGCGGTTTCTGCCACAGTGGCAAGCAATCTCCTCGTGCCCTTGGATCCTCTTGACCTTTTGAGAGGGTCTGCACGTGGAATTCGAGAGCCAGCCCCCTTTGTGTCTTCGAGTCCCCTCCCTTCCTCAGGGGGCCTCTCGCACGTTTTTCTTGTCGGGTCTGCGAGACCTGTTGGATTCGGGTGTGGGGTCCCCAGTTCCTCCTGGAGAGGAGGGCCAGGGGCGCTACTTCAGGTTGTTTGAGGACCTCAAGAACGCGTATTATCATGTCCCCATTCACCTGTCCCATAAGCGCTTTCTGCGATTCGCGATCTCCGGGGCAGGCGGGACGATCCATTATCGGTTTAATGTGCTGCCCTTCGGGATTTCGTCAGCCCCTAGAGTTTACCAAACTCATGGGAGAAGTGATTGCATTCATCTAGACCCAGGGGATATGTGTGCTTCCCTATTTAGACGACATATTGGTGGTGGCTCATTCGGCAGTGATTCTGCGCACACAGGTCTCCAAAACGTTGGAGATTCTTCAGTCCCTGTGGTGGGTGCCCAATCTTCGGGAATTGGAACGGGTGCCGGCAACCCGACGTCAATTTTTGGAAGTCTTGCTGGACTCCTTCAGACAGACCTCGTTCCTTCCTGCGGCACATCACCTTCTGCGCCGTGTGAAACTTACCCACTTCCGGGCAAGGGGGTCGCCCTCCTTGAGGCAAGCAATGTCCCTGTTAGGGGCCATGACGGCCTGCATTCAGTCGGTAACATGGGCTCAGGCTCCTTCCCGACTGCTCCAGGAACCCATACTGAGTTCCTGGGACAGACGTCAGGATTTCTTAAACTTGCGGGTCCGGACCCCGGGGTGGGTGGTAAACTCGCTTTTTTGGTGGATGAATCCCAGACACCTTCGGACGGGGGTGGCCTGGCTGCAGGCTCCTGTGACCTCTGTTACCACTGATGCCAGCGGTTCCAGTTGGGGCGCAATGGTGGATCGCACACCGTTCCAGGGGATTTGGAGTCGCTCGGTCAATCACCAGTCTTCAAACTTCCGGGAACTTCTGGTAGTGGAGGAAGCGCTTCATGCTGCAACTCACATTCTCCAGGGTCATCATGTCAAGGTCCTGTCAGACAACGGGACTACGGTTGCCTTCTTGCGGCACCACGGCGGTACACGAGGCTTACACTTGCAGGGGCTGGCAAGACTGATCTTTTCGTGGGCAGTACGCCTTCTCTCCCCTCCTCGGCAGTACATCTGAAGGGAATGGCCAATGTACAGGCAGATTTCTTGAGCCGCACGGAAGTCCACCCAGGAGAATGGTGCCTACATCCGGAAGTATTTCGCTCTCTTACTGACAGGTGGGGTGTCCCTTCGATCGACCTGTTCGCTTCGGGCTCAAATATAAAGGTGCCAACCTTTTTCTCCCTGACGTGCTCGGACCATCCTCGGGGGCTGGACGGCTTTGCCCATCCCTGGGACTTCCGTTTGGTGTATGCATTTCCTCCAATCCCGCTACTTCCCAAGACGTTGCAAAAGATTCGGGCGGAGGGGGTGACGACTATCCTGGTGGCTCCCCTGTGGCCCAAAGGGGCGTGGTACGATGCCATCCGAGACCTGGGCCTGGAAGGACCGATTATGTTGCCCCACAGTCTCGACCTACTGTCCCAGGGTACTCTGTTTCACCCGGGCCCTCAGTGGCTCAATTTGGCGGCCTGGCTGTTGCGGCTGGGGTCCTGAGGACCAAGGGTCTCTCCCAGGCAGTGAGCCGCACGCTTTGGCAGGGCGGACAGCCTGTGACGCACGCTATTTACGGGAGGGCTGGAATCGGTTTCTGTCCTGGTGTGCTCCTTCCATCCAGGCCATGCATCATCCTAATGTGGCCCAACTCTTGGATTTTTGCAGCGTGGCTTGGATTTGGGTCTTCGGCCAAGAACTCTTTAAGTCCAGGTGTCGGCACTTGGGGCGCTTTTTGCCCAGGATCTTGCTTCCCATCGATGGATCAAGCGGTTTTTTACTTCTGCTTGGGGGCGGCGTCCCCGGATTTGGCCTTCTGTCCCTCCCTGGGATTTCCAAGGGCTTTCTCGAAGTCCCTTTGCATCCTTGTCTGCTGCATCCCTTACGTGTCTCTCTCACAAGGTGGCGTTTTTGGTGGCCATCACTTCTGCTCCCAGGGTTGGAGAACTACAGGCACTCTGTCCGGGCTCCGTGCCTTGTGGTGTCCGTTGTTCGCATTATGCTTTGGTTGCATTAATCTTTTCTTCCGAATGTTGTGTCGGCTTTCCATCGGTCCCAGGATGTGGTTCTACCTTCATTTTGTCAATCTGCTAATGCGGCTGAGGCCGTGTTTCACTCCTTTGATGTTCGTCGGACTGTCCTCTACTACTTCCTAGAGACCGCTTCCTGGAGATTAGATCAGAACCTGTTTTGTTCAGCATTTTGGGAAAAATACAGGGAGGAAGACTTCCAAGGCTACCATCGCTTCCTGGATCATGAAGGTGATCTGTGAGGCCTTGCTCCGGTCCTTGCTCCTATGGTGGGGTTGAAGGCTCCTTCAGTTCGGGCTGCTGCTGCGTCCTGGGCGGAGCAGGCTGGAGCTTCATCGGAGCTGATTTGCAGGGCGGCTACGTGGTAGTCTCTCCTCACTTTTTCTCGCCACTATAGGTTAGATCTGTCCTTCAGTCGGGATCTGTCCTTTGGTAGGAAAGTCCTACAGGCAATAGTCCCACCCTGAGAAGTATCTGTGGTATTCCTCCAATGCTGTCACAGAAGGCGAATGGAGAAAACTGAATTAGTCCTTACCGGTAATTCCTTTTCTTGGAGCCTTCCACGATAGCATCAGTTCCCCCCCTTGTTGGTGTTTGGTTCCGGTTTGTATCAGGTAATCCATTGCTAAGGGTGATCTTGGTAAACACTGGAGTACTGAGGAAGAGGAGGGACTTTTAACCTCTCTGTAATCCTGTCCCCCAATAGGGCGTGGACGACATCCTCCAATGCTGTCATGGAAGGCTCCAAGAAAAGGAATTATCGGTAAGGACTAATTCAGTTTTCTCTGTGTGGTGTCTTTTTTTAACCCTTTATTGGAGATTCTTAATGGCTGGGTCAAACTTGGCCTGACATTAAGAACTCAGGCTTAATACCAACTTGTATAACAAAGCTAGTATTAACCCCTTTATTACCCAGGGTGCCACCGCCATCAGGGCCGCTGGAAGAGCCTGGTAAGGCGCCTGGAAATGGCGCTTACTATTAATACACCATTTTCAGGGGTGGCTGTGGGCTGTTGTTCTTTAGCTTGGGGGGTCTCTATAACAATGGGCCCTCACCCCGCTGGGAATACCAGCCCTCTACCTAGTTTTACCTTGGCTGGCAATTAAAAATAGGGCAAAGCCCACGCATTCTTTTTTGCCAGTCAAGAGAAAATCAGGCAGCGGAACGTGGCAGCTCACAGCTGTCTGCTTTCATCTGGCTAGACTTAAAATTGCTGCTAAGGCCCATGCATCTTTTTTTTAAAAAGTAAAATATTTATTAATTTCACACCCTATAACGGTTGGTTGGTTGCCCTACACTAATGTGTACGGCAACCAAGCATAATCACTCTCCAGATTGAGGAAAAGCACTCTGACTACAACAGCCAATCACAGAAACTTTCAAACAGTGTGAGCGTCTCTGATTGGCTGTTTGTCTGACAGTGCAGTGAATATCTAATTAGCTTAATGGGCGCCCCGGAAGTAGCAGCAGGAGACAGGTGAACCCAATCTAGCTATTATAGCAACTATCTGTCTATTGTATTCAATCACTCTATTCTGTCAACTCTTTTCTCACTTTATACAGCATGAGAAATTCCATGTTAAAATTGCATTACACACAGACAGCACTCGGATGTGATCCAAGAAAATGTTGGACAGTCGCTTTGCAGTTGGATGCAAAACAGACCAGAACTCGAATGACACTCGTCCGACTCTCGGATGTGTTTCCAGCCTTAGAGGACAATGTGACTAGGGGGCCCTATGGAGGAAGAGGGCAGTGTGGAGAGCATATGCCATGAGAGGGACAGTGTGTAAGTCATTATGTGAAGGGAACAGTGAGGAGAAGTAATTATTTATTCCGGGGCACAGTGTAGGGCAGATATTTTTACTTAGGAGAATTTTGACAATTCTATTATTAAGGGTATCATGCCAGGATGTGCTGCAGAAGACTGGAGAAGATGGACGTCTCCAGAGATAAGTTGTGAATGTGAAAAGTCATCAAGGTGCCTGGACAGGATGAAGGAAAGAAAAAGATGACCCCGATCAGAGACAAGGTAAGCTATAAGGTACCTGGATGTCAATAAGGCTGGCTTCACACCACGTTTTTCGTCTATCAGGTTCTGTCTGGTGTTTTGTAGGAAGCACCGGACAGAACCTGACAGCCACAGACAGAACAGAACCGGAGGGCAAATATGCCCTCCGGTCCTGTTTTCTGTCGGAATTGCCAGATCGCAGCTTTCAGGAGCGGTCCCTGCTGAAAAATTCTAAATCTGGTCCTGAAATGTCAGCGGGGAACTCTCCACGGTGCTGAAGTTTAATGCCGGCTGGCACTGAGCCTCAGCACCTGGCGTCCGGGAGATGGACCGATTTTATGTCAGATCCAGCGCCATAGACTCCCATGTTAGGGGGCGCTGGATCGCCCCGGATCCGGGAGGATCCGATTTGTTCAGATTTTTGCCCCGGACAGAAAATCGCAGCAAGCTACGATTTTGTGTCCAGGACAAAAACCTGAATTCTCCCGAATCCTCCCGGACAGATGGAAAGCGGATGGCAAATGACTGCCATCCGGCCCCATAGGGATAATATGGGGCGAAATCAAATCCGGGGCTGTCCAGTTCACATCGAACAGCCCTGGATCACCAAAATCGTGGTGTGAAGCCAGACTAACTATTTGTGCTATTAACTAAAGGTACCGTCACACACTACAATATCATTGCAACGTCACCGGTTTGGTGACGTTGCAGCGACGTCGTAATGACATCATTGTGTGTGACATTGATCGTTGGTAAATGACCTGGACAATAAATTTATCGTTGGTCTGCCGATGGGCGGCCAGCATCGGTGCGTGTGACAGCGGGAGACCAACGATGAACGATCTCCCAACGCGCACAGCAAGCGCTGGGAGATGGTAACCAGGGTAAACGTCAGGTGCAGTGACTTTTTACTAACTTACTGAAGCACTAAATTGGTTTGTAACCTCATTGAGCTTTGTACTTCATAGCCCGGTGTATCCAATCATGAGAAAAGCTATTTCAGGTGTCCACTTGCAAGTTCTTCTCCTAGTTGCATCTTCTCTGAGGAGTGGAATCATGGGCTCCTCAAAACAGCTCTCAAATGATCTTAAAAAAAAGATTGTTCAACATAGTTGTTCAGGGGAACGATACAAAAAGTTGTCTCATGGTACCTTTACACGCCGCCACAACAGGATGCATACAACCCGCTACAGGCTACAAATGTAGCTTGTGGCGCCAATATCGCCCGTAGTAGCGGCGTCTGAAGACGGGACGACACAGCCGGCTACAGATACATCTGTATCCGTGCACTGCCCATAAACAGATGGCTACATCGCCGATTGTAGCAAGCTGTATCGGCGTGTGAAGAACCCACAGAAGGGAACACTGGACACCCGGCGATGTAGCTGCAATGTAGCTAAGGCGTGACCCAGGCTCCATGTTACCGCGCCCCATCTGCAATCATTGGTGGAAGCTCCTGCATGACGATTGGTAGTCGCTGCATAGGGAGGCATATTTAAGGAGCTGACCAGTCACACTACACAATTGCTCGAGCGTCATGTATTAATCAGCCTCCTGCGATGCCTGCCCAATCATGATGTTCTGGCTTTGTCCTATCACCGTACGGACGTCTTGTAATCCACAATTGTGGCACGCCTATGTGCTGTCCCTGCTGCACCAGGTCCGCCCATATTAGCTTGTTGTAGCGTTGTGTAAATGAGGTACGCTGAGCTACAGATGGCTACTTGAGACACCCGGCGATGTAGCTAGCTGTAAATGTAGCGTAGCGTAGCGCACCTTGTGGTGGCGTGTAAAGAGGGTGCGTTTCCCGTTGGTAACCGTTTGGGCGTGCTCGTGCACGTGAAGTAGCCGTTGGTATCCATCCTGCAGTGGCGGCGTGTAAAGGTACCTTCAGAGATTTAACCTGTCAGTTTCCACTGTGAGGAACATAGTAAGGAAAAGGAAGACCACAGGGACAGTTCTTGTAAAGGCCAGAAGTTGCAGGCCAACAAAAATATCAGAAAGGCAGAGTAGAAGAATGGTGAGAACAGTCAAGAACAATCCACAGACCACCTCCAAAGATCTGCAGCATCATCTTGCTGCAGATGGTGTCACTGTGCATCGGTCAACAATACAGCGCACACTGCTCAAGGAGAAGCTGTATGGGAGAGTGATGCGAAAGAAGCCGTTTCTGCATTCACGCCACAAACAGAGTCGCCAGAGGTATGCAAAAGCAAATTTGGACAAGCCAGTTTCATTTTGGAAGAAGGTCCTGTGGACTGATGAAACAGAGATTGAGTTGTTCGGTCATACAACAAGGTGTTATGCATGGCGCCACAGCATTCCAAGAAAAACACTTGCTACCCAGTGTCAAATTTGGGGGAGGGTCCATCATGCTTTGGGGCTGTGTGGCCAATGACGGCATCAAGAATCTTGTTAAAGTTGAGGGTCGCATGGATTCCACTCAGTATCAGCAGATTCTTGAGAATAATGTTCAAGAATCAGTGTCAAAGTTGAAGTTACGCCGGGGATGGGTCTTTCAGCAAGACAATGATCCAAAACACCGCTCCAAATCTACTCAGGCATTCATGCAGAGGAACAATTACAATGTTCTGGAATGGCCATCCCAGTCCCCAGACCTGAATATCATTGATCATCTGTGGGATGTTTTGAAGTGGCCTGTCCATGCTCGGCGACAATCAAACTTAACTGAACTGGAATTGTTTTGTAAAGAGGAATGGTCAAAAATCCCTTCATCCAGGATCCAGGAACTCATTAAAGGTACCTTTACACGCCGCGACGGCAGGCTGGATACATCGCGCTACATCACGTGCACGAGCACGCTCAAACGGCTACAAACGGTGAACGCATCTCCTTTACAGGCCGCGACAAGGTGCGCTACGCCACGCTACATCTATAGCTAGCTACATCGCCGGGTGTCTCAAGTAGCCAGCTGTAGCTTAGCGTAGCCGCTTCACACGCCGCCACCACAGGGTGAGTGGGAGCAACAAAGGCAGGACGTAAAACACAATAGGCGTGCCACAGTCCTGTACGCCGCGCCCAAACCACAACCATTGGCCAACACTACGGAGTTGTGATTGGGCACGACGGAAAGGGCGGATGGCCGAGACGTGACGTACCAGTGAGGGGAGTGAAGCACGGAATAAGCGGTTGTGACATGGCGGAGTGTGGCGAATGCATCTAAACCGATGGTAAAGCGTCACCCAGGAGCGGTGGCAAGTCATCTACCCAGTGTGCATAAAAGTACCGGGCCCGGGGCTATGTGTACGTAGTACAAGTGATTGCCTTGTCACGCACGATCAGCGCTTGTGACAGCGGCGTGTGTAGATAGCGCCGAGGTGCGTTTCTGCAACACACATGAGCGGCTTACAACACACAGTATGTGCGTTCTCTGTGTACACTGTATGTATCTATCTCTGGCAACAGATGTGATTGTACTGGAACTGCTCCGTAGCAAACCTGTGAAAGATCTGTGTGACAGTGTATTAGGAAACACCTGAGAAGAATATGTCCTGCATCAATGTGCTGTCTGCAGGTGACCCTCTGGATAGGACAAATTAAAGGCTCATGTACGCACAATGGCCACAAACACTGTTAGCCTAAAGACTGGGAAAAAAACATGGCTACCCACACATATTGTCTGCACAATCCCAGCCAATAGGTGGCTATGACATCCCAGGCCCCCCACCATAAACTTCATCACATTTCCCTCCTCCACCAAGTAAACAGGCTCACACATTTGTTTGGATCCAAAAAAGTATTTAATACATCAAAATCATTCATCGTGACTTTGGATTACAAATTGTAACCAAAAATACATCCAAATAAAACCAACAAATAAAGTGCATGTCACAATCTGCCAACACATTGCAGAGAGAGCAAATTGAACCCACATTGGAACCTGTGGAGCATCAAAAAAAAAAAAAAAACAACATAAACTAACTAACTAACTAACTAAACATCATGCACATTAGGAAAAAAAAAAAAAAAAAAAAAAAAACATGCAGAACACAAAAGAAATGGGGTGCAGCCACCCTGCTGTCACCTCCATTGCAAAGTTAAATAAACCTCCCAGAACCAGCCACACTACATGGCCTGGTCCTGCCAGCTCACTGCACCAGACCCATTGAAGTAGGAGCAGTAAGCTTCTCTACTGTCCCTGGCCTCCTGCCGAGTGCGGCCATGGCTCTGCGGCTGGATTGGCAGAATCACATGGCCCTCATCACGCCAAGACCCTGGACGGAGCTCCCCTGTTGTAGCGTCTGCATTATCTACATAACCTCCTGGCGTGTATGATGCCCTATCCCTACGACGCAGGAAGTTATGCAGCACACAGCAGGCCAGCACTACCGCGTCAATAGACTCCGGTTTCATATGTATAGCCATATGAAAAATCCGGAATCTATTCGCCATTATCCCAAACGCATTTTCAACTACACGGCGGGCCCGGGATAGCCGGTAGTTGAAAATGCGTCTCTCAGAAGTAAGGGCCCTCTGGGGATATGGCCGCAGTAGGTGTTCCTGAAGTGGGAATGCTTCATCCGCCACAAACGCAAAGTTGAGATGTTCGGTCGTGTGGTCATTTGAGGGTAAGTTTAGCCCACCATTCCCTAGTAGTGTTGCCAAGGAGCTTCGGGCAAACACCCCCCCATCTGAGTTGCGACCGTTCATTCCAACATCCACGTAGAGGAACTCATAGTTGGCATCGACTACAGCCATGAGGATTATACTACAATACCCTTTGTAATTGAAAAACAAAGAGCCAGAGTTGGCAGGTTTGGTAATCCTCACGTGCTTACCATCCAATGCCCCGCCACAGTTGGGGAAGTTCCACCGGGTTTCAAACCCTCTGGCTACTTCCAGCCATTCTGCGGCTGTTTCTGGCATTTTCATGTAGGCTGGCTGCAGAGCTCTCCAGATGGCCCAACACGTTTCAGGGATCAGGCGGCTCAGCAGGGGCAGGGAGACACGTGACATGTATGTGAGTGATGTCATGGACTGCCCTGTAGCCAGGAACCGCAAAGTGATCGCCAACCGCTCAGCAGGTGATACTGATGGGCGCATTATAGTGTCCTGACGCGCTATCAGTGGCCCAACACGCTCCAATAGGAAGGTGAAACAGTCCTCGGGCATACGGAGATAGTTTCGGTAATCATCAGGACAGTTAATCTCCAGCTCCCGCAACAGCTGCATGTGGCCCCGGGTTTCCCGCCTGAGAAGCCAATCACGGGTCCACAACCGCCGCTGTCTGCGCCTCATCAACCTTTCATACCGATCCTGATACCACATTTGCTCTTCCACCACTGCGGCAGCCACGATAACATTGCGGTCATGGATATTCTGCATCCTCAATATCAGCACCTGTAGATGAGAAATCACAACATGAGTAGGTAGAACAATATGTGCCAATGTCAGCAGATTAAGCAAGCCACACCTATTTTGGATGACACACTATAGCCAACTGGAGGGGAACTTGCGTCAGGCCCCGAAACACATCCCTGAAGCCAGGAAAGGCAAACACCCAGTAGTCACCCCAATCAAAATGGAAGACGCCCAATGATAGTGGCCTCCTCTACATCAACTTCTATGGGAGTTTGTCAAAGTAAAACATCTGCACCTAGGTGAGTTAGAAAGGGACATGTGTCACCAATAATGGATGATAACAAATTTGCAGATGCCATTACACAGACCATAATGAAAATGTGGCTATTTAGTATTCTGGGAGGTAAAACAAACAATACGTACCCCAATAGGCTGGTCAAGTAAGCTTACAAGAAGCCAACAATTTAGCACATGAGTGAGGTTGGGTACCCATGGTTACATATGTTTTTGCTGGTGGCATTTGTCCGAAACATCTATGTTATGTCTTGAGTGCCACACCTCCAAGCCATGTCTCATCCTATCCCCGTTCGACCCAGTCTCCATTGGCCACAACCAGTATGCAGAAATTGATCCAGGTGACAGGAGTCACACATTTCTGTCTACAGTCCTGCAGCCAAACTCCTGTATGGTGTCTGGAAACAAACACAGCAATGTATATGTTCAAAGATTCATAAGCACCAAACCAAATGCCTACTCCAAGTCCACACAGTACACTATATATTCCCCAGCAATACAGACCCCTATACACTACGCTAAAACAGTGTCCTGCGGTCGCAAATAACAACATATGCACCCACACCCCGCCATTTCCATGTGTGTCCACAGATACTTACTTAATGGGTCTGGCCAGCAAGCGTAATGTTTGCCGGCATGCGGACCTTTTAAAGGGCCGCCAACCAATCACGATTCAGCGATCTCCACCAATTAGCGGAGGTTAATTGCGGCCCCAGGTGTCCCATTACGCTGTGCGTCATTGTGTCCGTTGTGATTGGTTTAGCGGACTATAAAGGCAGGCCAATGGCCACTACACCTTGTCCAGAGGTCCATGTGCATTGAGCTACTAGTGTCCTGCCTGTCTTCTGCTGCTCTGACGGTAAGCCTCTTTAGCGGTTTCTATGAAAGTGCACGGGACGCTGATGCTTGTATTGGTGGCCGCTTAGGCATTGTGTGTATGGGCATCTTTGATACGGCCTTTCATTGTGGCCCTCTAATTAGACAGATGGGTCAGTTTTTCTAGTGTATGGTAATAGCCAGGTATAGCCTCACCTGGTATTGTGTGCGTATACATTTGGCCTTTGATGTAATTTGTGAGTCAAACATATAAAGTAGAGATTTAGAACGGGCAGGCACATCAGCATTTGATGCCTGCAATTATTGGTCCCTTCATAGCTGGGATTCTTGTGACCTCTGTTACAATTGTAGTCCCATGGATGGCCACACAACTACATGATGATGTGTTTGCACATTACATGTAGTATGTGCAGTCTTGGCACAAACCACGCCCTCCTTTGTCATCTGCTTAATGTTAACCATTTTGCTCATTACAAAGGTAGTAGCTACCACACAATGTCTTTGCTCACATGTTGGCCTACAGGTTGGTACGCACACACCGTCTCCAGGTGTTGTTTTCATATGGACAGTGGGGTGTTACATGAGGTTTCATACATGTTTAGGGGCCACAGAGTACCTGACATGTGTAATTGTGTCACATATGTGTTTTACTTAGGACCGGTGTGACATTGTGCAAATGCCACACATAGGCCAAGTTGTAATAACAGTTATTGCTGCCTATAATGTACATATGAGAATATATAATTAAGATGGCCGCCGGGGGTGATGGACGCATGTAAGGAGGCTCCAGGCTCTTGGACACTATCCACCGCATCCAAGCTCGCCTGTCCTCCCTACACACTACCAGCTCCACTGCCGTCCACCCCGTGCACTCCACCGACCATCTGGGCCACGCACCCCATCCTGTGGCCGGCCGTGCCCTGCGACCCCCACTCAGGCCTGTGACCCTCACAAGGCCTGCGGACCTCACTCAGGCCGCGACCCCGCACTCTGACCTGCGGCCCCAGCTGCACCGGCACCTAGGTGCTTACACCGGCACCGCTCCCTCCCCGGAGTCCTCGCTCTCCGTGCCCGGCGGGTCCCGCTCCACCAGGAGGCACCATCACTGTGGGTGCTGGCCTCCTCCAGCGGCGCCCAGCGCCACTCTGAACTATAGGCCCGCGGCCACTTGGCAGGCGGCTCGTCCCTCCTGCCCTCCACAGCAGCGAGACACCCGCACCGCTCCGGGACCTCGCACGTGCGCAGCGGCGACTGTGCACCCCGCCGGCGGGCCCCACACTCCCGGCCGGATCCCCGGCCCGCAGCAGCAGCACCGCGCCTGACGCCCTGAGGGGCCGCCCGCCCTGCCAGTACCGACCAGCCACAGCCAGGACAGGAGCACCAGCGCTCCCACGACACCATAGCCAGTCAGGTGAGGAAACAGAGGGGCCCCCTATCCACCGGCTGCACCAGCCCCCAGACACAACCAGGGCCCCAGGCTACCCCTGGCCCCCGCTCCTGACCCCTGTCCACTGCACCTGGGCCCCTGCTGCTTTTAGCCTTTCTCCATCTGGCTCCAGTCCAGTCTGACCCCTCCTGGCCGTGTCTGACCCCCTCCTGGCTGCGCTTGACCCTCCAGGCTGCGCTTGACCCTCCAGGCTGCGCTTGACCCTCCAGGCTGCGCTTGACCCTCCTGGCTGCGCTTGACCCTCCAGGCTGCGCTTGACCCTCCAGGCTGCGCTTGACCCTCCTGGCTGCGCTTGACCCTCCTGGCTGCGCTTGACCCTCCTGGCTGCGCTCGACCCCCGGCTGTGCTTGACCCTCCTGGCTGTGCTTGACCCCCCCACCCCTGGTTACACTTGACCCTCCTGGCTACGCTTGACCCCCCTGGCTACGCCCGGCTCCTGGCTACCATCGACCACCTGCCTGCTGTCAATCTCTCCTGCTACCCTGGGCCCCCTGGCTCCACCACCCCGTCCACGGCTGCACCATCCCATCATCCGACAGCATCACCCGGCTGCGCCATCTCGTCTCCGGCTCCATCATCTCGTCTCCGGCTCCATCATCTCGTCTCCGGCTCCATCATCTTGTCTCCGGCGGCATCATCCGACGGCACCATCCCATCATCCGACAGCTCCACCCGGCTGCGCCACCTCGTCTCCGGCTCCATCATCTCGTCTCCGGCTCCATCATCTCGTCTCCGGCTGCATCATCCGACGGCACCATCCCGTCATCCGACAGCACCACCCGGCTCCGTCATCTCGCCTCCGGCTCCGTCATCACGTCTCCGGCTCCATCATCTCGTCTCCAGCTGCACCACGCCATCCACGGACTGCACCCCACTTGTGAACACGACTGTACCCCCTCGCTGTACCCCATCCCTGGCTTTTACGCATCCTGGGCTATTCCTGCATCCCCGGCTGTACCACTTCCCCAGTTGTCTTCCACCCCCAGCTACACCCCACCCCTCCTATTACAATCCCTGACTCCACCCCACCCCAGGCTGCACCCCACCACCTGACCGCACCCTACCCCTGGCCACACCACACCGCGCGCCACCTCCGACTCCACCCCGTCCTCCGCCACCCCCTAGCTCTACCCACACCCCTTCTCCATCCACGCACCTCACCTGCCACACCCCACCCCTGTCACTTCTCACCGCCAAAACCAGCTGCCCACAATGTTTCCCCTCCTCTTCACCCTCACCCCCATCCTGCTCCACTTCCTCCTAACCCCGCACATTTCTCCACCCACCAAGGCCATAGCGATCTCTCCATCCTTCCTACCCACCCATCTCACCCCCTCCTCCGAACTGTTCCTCCACACCCAATCACTCTTCTCCACACACGCACGGCCCCCACGCAAACTCTCCTGCTCCCACCTCCTAACCCTCTCGCTACTTCTCCTACTTGCAGGTGACATATCCCCCAACCCTGGACCCCCCCACCGCATCCCTCCACTCACCTCCAATCTTCGCCCATCCCCCATCACAAACTCTCGCAACCCCTGCAACCTCATACCCATTCACCCAACCCCAGTCCCCCTGCCTGGAGCACTCTGGAATGCCCGCTCAGTGTGCAACAAACTCTCCTACATCCATGACCTCTTCATCTCCAACAAATTCAAATTCCTCGGCATCACCGAAACTTGGCTCACCCCCGCCGACACAGCCTCCCCTGCTGCCCTCTCCTACGGCGGACTCACGCTTTCCCACACACCTCGCCCTAATAGCACCCGCGGGGGCGGTGTGGGTATACTCTTGTCCGACAGCTGCTCCTTCATCCCTACTACACCTCCTCCCTCCGCCTCCTTTCCCTCCTTCGAACTGCACTCTATTCGCATTTTCTCCCCCTGCAACCTCCAACTCGCGGTCATCTACCGACCCCCGGGATCCACCACCTCCTTCCTTGACCACTTCAACACTTGGCTTCTCCACTTCCTCTCCTCCGACATCCCCACCATCATCATGGGCGACTTCAACATCCCCATCGACACCCCCGACCCGCCTACCTCCCGACTCCTATCTTTGACCACCTCCTTCGGCCTCTCCCAATGGTCCTCCTCAGCCACTCACAAAGACGGCCACACACTTGACCTCATCTTCTCCCGCCTCTGTTCCCTCACCGACCTCTCAAACTCACCCCTCTTCCAATCTGACCACAACCTGTTGACCTTCTCCTCCCTCTTTCCCCCCTCCTCACCCCCCCCTCTCCGAAAACTCAGTCACCCACGCAGAGACCTAAAAGCCATCGATTTCAACTCACTCTCCCACTCCCTCCTCCCTCTCACGGACCTTGCCTCCTCACCCGACGTTAACACTGCCGCCACCCTCTACAACTCCACACTAACTGCGGCTCTTGACCAGGCTGCCCCCCTCACACACACCAAAACCCGCACAAACAGACAACCCTGGCTCACCCCTCTCACAAAAGAGCTTCGCCGAACGTCCAGGGTCGCTGAACGGAGATGGAAGAAATCCCACTCCACGGCCCACCTCACAATCTACAAGCAATCCCTCTCCAACTTCAAGGACGCACTCACTGCCGCAAAACAAACCTACTTCTCTTCTTTAATTAACACACTGTCCCGAAACCCCAAACAACTATTCAGAACCTTCAACTCCCTTCTCCGTCCCCCAGCACCTCCTCCTTCCCCCCTCATCTCCGCTGACGACTTCGCCACCTTCTTCAAACACAAGATTGATAAAATTAGAGAAAGCTTTGGCCCAACGTCCACCCAACCCACCACCATTACCGCCCAACCCTCCTCGACCAAAGGAAGCTTCTCCAACGTGACTGAAGCCCAGCTCTCCACCCTCCTGTCAAGATCTCACCTCACCACCTGCGCCCTCGACCCTCTCCCTACCCATCTCATCCCAAACCTCACCACCGCCCTCATCCCTGCCCTAACCCAACTCTTCAACCTGTCACTCACTACTGGCGTCTTTCCCTCCTCCTTCAAACACGCCTTGATCTCACCCATCCTCAAAAAACCCTCCCTCGACCCATCATCCGTCGCCAACTACCGCCCAATATCCCTTCTCCCTTTCGCTTCCAAACTACTCGAACAACACGTCCACTCTGAACTGTCGTCCTACCTATCCTCCCGCTCCCTCTTCGACCGCCTGCAATCTGGTTTCCGGCCTCATCACTCCACCGAAACTGCCCTTACTAAAGTCACCAATGACCTCCTGACCGCTAAGAGGAAAAAACACTACTCCGTCCTCCTCCTCCTCGACCTATCCGCCGCCTTTGACACAGTCGACCACTCCCTCCTACTCCAAATCCTAGAATCCCTTGGCATCACCGACCTCGCCCTCTCCTGGATCTCCTCATACCTTACGGACCGCACTTTCAGCGTCACCCACGCCGACACCTCTTCCTCGTCCTACCCCCTTACTGTCGGCGTCCCCCAGGGATCGGTACTTGGACCGCTACTTTTCTCCATCTACACCCTCGGCCTAGGTCAACTCATTGAGTCCCATGGCCTCCAGTACCATCTCTACGCCGACGACACCCAGATCTACCTCTCCGGGCCCGACATCACCTCCCTTCTGTCTAAAATCCCCCAATGCCTGTCCGCCATCTCATCTTTCTTCTCTGCTCGCTTCCTCAAGTTGAACATGGACAAAACAGAGTTCATCGTCTTCCCCCCCAGCCGCCCTCCCCCTCTGCCAGACCTGTCAATCCGAGTCAACGACTGCTCTCTCTCCCCAGTCCCCCACGCAAAGTGCCTCGGGGTCACCCTCGACTCCTCCCTCTCCTTCAAGCCCCACATCCAAGCCCTTGCCACCTCCTGCCGATTCCAACTCAAGAACATCTCACGCATCCGCCCGTTTCTTAACCACGACACCGCCAAAACTCTCGTCCATGCCCTCATCATCTCCCGCCTGGACTACTGCAACCTACTGCTCACCGGTCTCCCTGCCTCCTCCCTTGCACCTCTCCACTCTATCCTGAACTCAGCTGCCCGTCTAATCCACCTGTCTCCCCGCTACTCCCCTAGCTCCCCTCTCCACATGGCACTCCACTGGCTCCCCACCCCCCAAAGATCTAAATTTAAAATCCTAACACTGACTTACAAAGCCATCCACAACCTGTCCCCCCCTTACATCTCCGACATGGTCTCCCAATACCAACCTGCACGCAACCTACGCTCCTCACAAGAACTCCTCCTCTCCTCCCCCCTCATCTCATCCTCCCACAACCGCATACAAGACTTCTCCCGCGCCTCCCCTAGACTCTGGAACTCCCTCCCCCAGCACGTCAGACACTCGCCTACCCTCAAGAGCTTCAAAAAGAACCTGAAAACTCATCTATTCCAACAAGCCTATAACCCATGATGAGACCCAGCGCCGCTCCACCAACCGCTTGGCGCTTACCCCCCCCCTATTGTGTCCTTCCCCACCCCCGTAGACTGTGAGCCCTCGTGGACAGGAACCTCTCCCGTCGTGTATCAGCAAGCATTGTCATATGTACTGCTCATATGTACTGTACCTGTCCTTGTTACCCCCATTGCTTATGTAAAGCGCCATGGAACCAATGGCGCTATATAAATAAATAATAATAATAATAATAATAATAATATGAGAACCTTATGAGCATGTAAATAATGATCACAAGGTTTTGACAGATCCATATGGCTTGTGTCGTGACGGTCTGGATTGGCTGTGTTTTGTCTTCCCCAGATGCCGAGGTGTACTGTGGAATTTGAAACCCAGCTTCTCACGGAGTATCAGCGGCACGAATGTTTGTGGCGCAGCTCGCTGCCTCAATATAAAAACCAGGCAGCGAGGTCCGAGGCCTACAGGACTCTTGTGGCTCTAGCCAATCGCTTGGAGTCAAGGGTAGGCAAGAGTTGGGACCAGCATGCGGTGGCCTTAAAAATCAAAAACATGCGGCAGTCGTTCATGCGGGCTCACAATGACTACCTGCGCCGTCGCTCAGGAGCTGGAGCTGAGGAGGTACCATCACCTACCCTATGGTACTATCCCCTCTTCACCTTCATCCTGGGCGAGGGGAGCTCGCGTCGAACGACCACCAACCGCCCCGTTGCTGCGTCCCATGTAGGCCCGGATGAATCACCATCTGCGCCACAGGAGGTGGGTAATCGTGTTACAGTGTTGTCCCACAATGTTGCCTTCACATGTGTGTTTTGGCCAAACAAGAACTAGCACACTTTTGACACATTTTCGGCCTTGGTGTGGGAAACCTTTTTCTGTCTGTGATCTGCCCTCCTTCCATGATTGGGGATTATATGATTTTGACGCAGAGAGCCGCATTCCAAAATAGCATTACCACCAAATATCGGTACTGGAAAAATGACATGTGTAAGGTGCTTTTAATTATTATTGGATTAAAATGAAAGAGGCACATACTGCCATGTACTAAATTTTGCTGCCACACATGTGTGTTGGCTCTGGTGCAAGTGGGTTTTAGTTCTTTTAAGGTTTGGTGGTTTGACATCATATTTGTATTACAAATGGGAAGGTGCCCAACTTCTGTGTTTGGCCAGCCCAGCCCCCAGTATCAAGGTGTTGTGGTGACATGTACTCATTGGGTTACGGCTCTCTGTGACTGACACCTAAATCTGTATTGTGCTGAGTACCGGGAATCGTAGAGGTGAGTGTCCAGGCGCAATACAGGTTTTGTTGTTGTAAAAGTTTGGTGGGTTGCTGTTTGTAGATTCCTTCCATATATTTTGTTAGTGCCTTTACTTTAGTGGGAGTGGTATATTGTGTCCTGTGTCCATGGTATGGTGTGGTCCTTGCCGTCACTAATGTTTTCTTTTGTTTCCTCTCCCCCCCACAGGCCCCAGAAGAGGACGGCTCCATTGCGGAGCATTCTGTCGCTGATGATGCTCAGCCCATGACATCTGGGGCTGAGCAGGAGGGCGGGGCAAGTGATGTGGGTCCGGGCCCAGGGCCCAGCTCCAGGATCCGTCGTCGCCGACGTCCTGCACCACCCGAGACGGAGCTGGGCGCCTGGGCCCGACGCGTGCTTTTGGATGAACAGCGGACCCACATCGACAGCAACGCCCTCTACATGAGCGACAGAATGCGAGGGATGGAGCCGCTCCAGAAAAAGATCCTTCTGAGGGTCTTCAACAATGCCGCTGATGCTGCCGATGATGGGGCCCTTCAATGGGGCTGCCACGTCCCCCCCCCATGCAACACACCTTGTGGCCCCTTTCCCCATCTGCCCCATCTCGGCCCGTGAGAAGACCGGCCCCGCCACAGTCACCCCATCCCCCCCAAACACGTCGTCGTACAACAAGACGTTCTCAGGCAGGTCGGGGCTGCCCTGAGAGGAGGGGGGATGCGGCATTGTCAGAGCCGACAGAAGATGAATAATTTGGACACTAGTAGCCAATGCACCAAATTGGCACTCTGGACTTTTGCTTCTGTAGGAAGCTAATTTTGTTGCTACCTGTTTATTTTGGATTAATTTTTAGCAGACTTGCTTAATATGATTTCTTTGTTACTTTACCTTTTTTACTTTATAAAATTTTGGAGGATACTCAATTGTGTGGTCTTTTTGGTATATGGGTTGGGGGGGCAGCGTGGGTGAATGGTGTTGTGCACAATATAGCTTGGGCCAGCCCACACAATATGGGCCAATGGCCTCAGAGTAGGACGACCAGAGGTTCCTTTGTACTGTGTTAGCACTTTCACAAAGAGGTGTGGTAATGTGTGTGAGATATTTACCTGTAGAACATGTTTTCCACCCAATGATGACATGAGCAGCCAAAATACAAAGGTAATCAAAAATTTTATTTGCTACAGACATGTGTGTAAGCCATATGCCACAATACACATAATGCAGCTTCCACATAGGTGTACCCATCCAAGACTCCTCATGGTCCCAATGTGGGACAGTATAGGTACAGAAGGCAAAGGGATGGGCAGTCCACACTCCTCATGGTCCCAATGTGGGACAGTATAGGTACAGAAGGCAAAGGGATGGGCAGTCCACACTCCTCATGGTCCCAATGTGGGACAGTATAGGTACAGAAGCCAAAGGGATGGCCAGTCCACACTCCTCATGGTCCCAATGTGGGACACTATAAGAAAATAGCCCAACGGGGGCAAAAAAAAAAAAAACACATTACCACATTTTTAAGCCAACAAGGCAACTTGGGTAATTTGTTAGCGTCCAACTAGGACAACAGTTTTTTGTGGCCATGTTTGGCCTGAATAAAATGCAGCCAGCAACTTCATGGCTGGGATCCATGTTCTGGACATAGGCCCTCCAGCATTTGACCCAGCCGTGCAAGGTCCTGCAGGCCACGCTGCAAAGCCCTGGTCATGCGGGACACAAACGCCTGATGGGCAACGACAAATTCCTCCATGGTAGGGGCACCTGTATTGGGAGTAAACACACACTTTAGGACACAGCAGTCGCTGGTGATGGGTAGCCAGGACTGCACACAACCATCCACTTACCCTGTTCCTCTAAATCCACATCAACATCAGACGGGACAGAGATGGGCTCAAGCTCCATCCAGATGAACCCGCACGTTCACCATCTGCATGAATAGTTAAACCACATTGTTAACTTTGTGGACTGAAATCGTGTTGTGCAAGATGAAATTAATGGATCAGTGTGCAGGGTGTATGTGGCAACATAACACACTTACCACCATAGTCACTGTGTGGGGACATGGTCACCCCAGGACTCGCCACTGAGCTGGAGACAGTGGGAGGTGGTGTTACTCCCTGGCTGGGGCTCCGTGGCCACATTACGTGGTTTGATGGTAACAGGGATCCTGGACTACAAGGCACACCCTCCTCTGGCCCAACAGGTGCTTCCAGCTCCTGGCCCTCCTGTGGGGAGGTGATCTCGTCCTCCTCCAGCCAACCACATGACGACACCTCGTCACACTCAAGCGGGCTGCCAGGTGCTGACTGCTCCTCCAGGTCCTCTGTCCCGGTAGGTGACGGCAGGTCTTGCTCCTGAGGCCCGGGGGAATGTGTGGAGCTTGTGGCCAAGGGTGCCACTTCAGGCAGATGTGGGGGTGTTGTGGATGGGCCACCTGGGGGTGGGGCATGGGGCCCTTCTTCAGATGATGATTCTGAAGCTATTCACGAAGAAAAAAGAAAGAAGTGCTAAACTCGTACAAACACATTGTTCCCATACATATATGTCATGTGGCTATGTATTTGACAGCTAACTTAGCCTCAACCAGGTGATGCTGGATGCATACCCTGACGTTGTATGCATGTACTGTGCGTGTGTAAAATTGAGTGCGCTGACTGGAGGACCACAACACTCTGAAGATGTTTAGGATTGTGTAGGCCACACTGTCCCTTGTCATATGTTGCCATCCATTTTTGAGTATTGTGGGACATGCACATGTGGCGGTGTGTGTTTGACCCCAACTATTACTCACCACGCAGCCTGGCAATCCTGGCACGGATGTCCAGTATGCGACCCGGGCTCTTTTGTTTCAAGTCAGCGATCTTCTTCTGGATCTGCTTGACTTTCGGCTCTACCCCCAGTTTGCGGATCAGGGCCCGCTGGATCCGGCGGACGGTGCACCGATTGCGCAACCTGGGGTGCCGGTGGTGATGGTGGCCCCAATAGTCCCAACGGTCACAATAATCTTTCAGGATTATCAACTCCGCCATGCCCCAAGTTGCAGCGCGGGTACCGGCCGCCATGCCTGCAAAAGGTCTGTGCAGAGTTTTGAGCTGCTCCGTGCAGGCAGAGTGAAACTGAAACTATCGTAATGACGTCATTACGGCTTCGTTCGGGGTCACGCACATTTTGAACGAGACCTACGCGCAGACACGGGCGAACCACTTCGGCGGCACCTACTAAACAACACCCATATAGCGATGCGTACAGCAAGCCTGTGCGCTGTGTAGTGTGATGTTCTTCGATGCGGTGTGGGTATACGTGCATCACTGTGTGAGTTGCGCGCAGGCACTGAAGGGACACTTTTAGCAGTCATCTGCATTTCAATAAGGCATGGCGGTCTGTAACATACTTCACCGCTGTGTCCAGCATAATTCATTATGTGTTTACAGGATGTGCACACTGTATATGAGAATCATGGACCATTTGGTTTGGTTTCCCGTAAGTTGTGGGCCGCGTAATTGTACTAAGGTATGATCGTGCATACGGCGCGTATGTGTAGTGCTGAAGGGACAGCTCATCCAAGATGGAGGGCTGTGCGGCAAGGGCCAATCGGCACGCAGAAGCTTCCACCAATGATCGCACATGGGGCGCGGTAAGACGGAGCCGAGGTCACGCCTTAGCTACATTGCAGCTACAGCGCAGGGTGTCCAGAGTTCCCTTCCGTTGCTTCTTTACACGCCGATACAGCTCGCTACCATCGGCGATATAGCCATCTGTTTTCGAGCAGAGCCCATAAACAGATGTATCTGTCGCCGGCTGTAGCGTCGCGTCTTCAGACGCCGCTACGACGGGCTACATTGACGCTACAAGCTACATTTGTAGCATGTAGCGCGATGTATCCAGCCTGCCGTCGCGGCGTGTAAAGGTACCTTAAAGGTACCTTTACACACGGCTACATTTGTAGCTTGTCACCAGGTAACTTACTGGTTGCAGTGAAATCATGGATACATGGTTCTATCTTGTTGCTGTGTACAAATGGAATCATGTATCCATGATTTCACTGCAACCAGTAAGTTACCTGGTGACAAGCTACAAATGTAGCCGTGTGTAAAGGTACCCTTAGGGTACCTTTACACGCCGCTACAACAGGATGGATACAACCCGCTACAGGCTACAAATGTAGCTTGTAGCGTCAATATAGCCCGTAGTAGCGGCGTGTGAAGACGGGACGTGACAGCCGGCAACAGATACATCTGTTTCCGAGCACTGCTCGAAAACAGATGGCTACAAAGCCGATTGTAGCGAGCTGTATCGGCGTGTAAAGAGGCTACAGAAGGGATGTCTGGACACCAGGCTATGTAGCTGGAATGTAGCTGGGGCGTGACACAGGCTCCGGGTTACCGCGCCCCTTCAGCGATTATTGGAGGAAGCTCCTGCATGACGATTGGTAGTCGCTGCATAGGGCGGCATATTTAAGGAGCTGACCAGTCACACTACACAATCGCTCGAGCGTGCTGTATTAACCAGCCTCCTGCGATGCCTGCCCAATCATGATGTTCTTGCTTTGTCCTATCAGCGTACGGACGTCTTGTAATCCACAATTGTGGCACGCCTATGTGCTGTCCCTGCTGCACCAGGTCCGCCCATCTTAGCTTGTTGTAGCGGTGTGTAAATGAGGTAAGCTAAGCTACAGATGGCTACTTGAGACACCCGGCGATGTAGCTAGCTATAGATGTAACGTAGCGTAGCGCACCTTGTGGCGGCGTGTAAAGGTGGTGCGTTTCCCGTTTGTAACCGTTTGGCCGTGCTCGTGCACGTGAAGTAGCGGGTTGTATCCATCCTGTCGTAGCGGCGTGTAAAGGTACCCTAACAGCTACAAGAAGCGACTAGAGGCTGTTATTTTTGCAAAAGGTGGATCTACTAAATATTAATGTCACTTTTCTGTTGAGGTGCCCATACTTTTGCACCTGTCAGTTTTTGAAATAATGCATATTTCACATTTTCGGTTAGTACAATAAACCATTTCAATCCTGAAATATTACTGTGTCCATCAGTTATTACATATTTCACACTGAAATAGCTGTTGCAAAAACCCAATTTTAACCTCTTTACGACCAATGACGAGTATACTCGTCATGAAAAGATGTCAGTTCCCGCATCATGACGAGTATACTCGTCATGGCTTTGAACTGTCACTGCTCCTAAACGAACAGTGACAGCTCAAATCTAAAAGCTGTCAGTGACAGCCAAGGGTTAGGGGCAGAGGTGTGGGCACCCCTGTTAACCCCTTCACCCCCCTCCCCCACCGCAATCACTCTTATCTGCGGGCGGGTTGCACCGCAGCCGCCGGCCATGAGCTGATGCTCCAGCTCCCCCTGTGTCCTGTCCCCGCCCCCTGTGTCCAGCTCCCCCTGTGTCCTGTAGCCCCCCCCTGTGTCCTGAGCCCCCTGTGTCCTGTCCCCGTCCCCTGTGCAGCCCCTTCTGTGTCCTGTCCCCGTCCCCTGTGCAGCCCCTCCTGTGTGCGGTCCCTGTCCCCTGTGCAGCCCCTCCTGTGTCCTGTCCCCGCCCCCTGTGTCCAGCTCCCCCTGTGTCCTGTAGCCCCCCCCCTGTGTCCTGAGCCCTCTGTGTCCTGTCCCCGTCCCCTGTGCAGCCCCCCCTGTGTCTCCCGTCCATCCCCGCCCTCCACCTTGCACAGTTTGTTTGCCGGCGGGCTTCTGCTCCCACCGGCAAAGCTGCAGGGCCCCCTCCTCCTCCCTGCTGGTCCCCAGCCCCCGGGACTCGGTCCCCAGCCCCCGATCCCTGGTCCCCAGCCCCGCTCACCTATCCCGATTCCCGGCGGGCTGCACGCTCGGTGCACCCGCCCGCACCGTCGGGCCTCCTCTGCAGTGTGGCTCCTCCTCTTCTCAGGGGCTCCTCCTCCTCATCGCTGGGTAAGTATGAATGAATGAAAGAATGAATGAAAGAATGAATGAATGGATGGATGGATGGATGGGTGGATGGATGGGTGGATGGATGGATGGATGGGTGGATGGATGGATGGATGGGTGGATGGATGGATGGATGTGTGCGTGCGTGGATGTGCGTGTGTGGATGTGTGTGCGTGGGTGTGTGCATGCGTGGATGTCAGCACGTGGATGTGCGTACGTGGATGTGCGTACGTGGATGTGCGTACGTGGATATGCATGTGTGGATGTGTGTGCGTGGTTGTGTGCATGCGTGGATGTGCGTACGTGGATGTGCGTACGTGGATGTGCGTACGTGGATGTGCGTACGTGGATGTGCGTGCGTGGATGTGCGTACGTGGATGTGCGTGTGTGAATGTGCGTGCGTGGATGTGTGCATACGTGGATGTGGATGTACGTGGATGTGTGTGTGGATGTCAGCATGCGTGCGTGGATGTGTGCATGCGTGGATGTGCGTGCGTGGTTGTGTGCATGCGTGGATGTGCGTACGTGGATGTGCGTACGTGGATGTGCGTACGTGGATGTGCGTGCGTGGATGTGCGTACGTGGATGTGCGTGTGTGAATGTGCGTGCGTGGATGTGTGCGTACGTGGATGTGGATGTACGTGGATGTGTGTGTGGATGTACGTGGATGTCAGCATGCGTGCGTGGATGTGTGCATGCGTGGATGTGCGTGCGTGGTTGTGTGCATGCGTGGATGTGCGTACGTGGATGTGCGTGCGTGGATGATGGGTGCATAGGTGGATGGATGGGTGCAACAAGGGATCAAGTGTCCTCTTGTTATAGTCTCTGGGATCATAGTCATGGTGCACTGTATAACTGATCATTGTCATACAGTGCACCATAACTCTGACCCCTGAGACTGTAGGAAGAGGACACTTGATCCCTTGCTGCAGTCTCTGGATTGAGCAGAGGCGATCGAGCGTCGTGGGACCTTCGTTGTGGACTACGTCGGAGGCAATCGAGCGTCGTGGGACCTTCGTTGTGGACTACGTCGGATCTTCATAATAAAGATGGAGTCCGAATTTTGTTTGTGTGTTTTTTTTCAAATAAAAAGATTTTTCTATGTGTGTATTTTCTGACTATTTACCAGAGATTCCTAATGGCGGGTCTAACATTGGCCCTATATTATGAATCTCGGGCTTAGTGCCAGCTGCCAATAAAAAGCTGGCATTAACCCCTTTATTACCCAGTTTGCCACCGGCACCAGGGCAACTGGAAGAGCATGGGTACAGCGCCAGAAAATGGCGCTTCAATGAATGCGCCATTTTCTGGAGCGGCTGCGGGCTGCAATTCGCAGCATGGGGGGCCCAGAACGCTTGGGCCTTTCCATGCTGAGGATTCCAGCCCCCAGCTGCCTAGTTGTACCTGGCTGGGCCAAAAATATGGCGGAGCCCTACGTCATTTTTTTTTCTAGAATTAGTTCTAGCAATAAAAAAAAATGGGCTTTGCTGTATTTTTGGTTGCAGCCAGGTACAGCGAGGCAGCTGGGGGTTGCTGGCAGTCTGTAGCTGCCAAGTTGTACCTGGCTGGACCAAAAATATGGCGGAGCCCTACGTCATTTTTTTTTCTAGAATTAGTTCTAGAAATAAAATAAAGCCTTCGCTGTATTTGTAGCCGGCCATGTACAACTTGGTAGCTGGCTGACTGGAATCCTCAGCGTGGAGAGACTCAAATGTTGTGGGTCCCCCACGCTGCAAATTTCAACCCACAGCCACCCAAGAAAATAGCGCATTCATTAGAGGCGGCATTTTCTGGTGCTGTACCCCAACTCTACCAGTTGCCCTTGTGCTGGTGGCACACGGGTTCTCCATATGCGACATAGTGTCCGCTAACAATTTCAATAGAAAATTAGCTCCAATTGTTAGCGGAAACCATGTCGGGTATGGAGAGCCCCTCCCTGTGTGCCTGAACATTGGAGCTCCCCCACAAGTGACCCCATTTTGGAAACTAGACCCCCGAAGGAACGTATCTAGATGCATAGTGAGCACTTTGAACTCCCAGATGCTTCACAAATTCATCCATAAAAATGAAAAAGCACGTTTTTTTCCACAAAAAGTTTCTTTTTTCATTTTTACGGATCAATTTGTGAAGCACCTGGGGGTTCAAAGTGCTCACTATGCATCTAGATACGTTCCTTGGGTGGTCTAGTTTCCAAAATGGGGTCACTTGTGGGGGAGCTCCAATGTTTAGGCACATAGGGGCTCTTCATATCCTACAAGGTGTCCGCTAACAATTCCAATTGTTAGCGGACACCATGTCGCGTATGGAGAGCCCCTGTGTGTCTCCACATTGGAGCTCCCCCACAAGTGACCCCATTTTGGAAACTAGGCCCCCAAAGGATTATATCTAGATGCATAGTGAGCACTTTGAACCCCCAGATGCTTCACAAATTGATCCGTAATAATGAAAAAAGAAATTATTTGTGGAAAAAAAGTGCTTTTTCATTTTTACGGATGAATTTCTGAAGCACCTGGGGGTTCAAAGTGCTCACTATGCATCTAGATACGTTCCTTTGGGGGTCTAGTTTCCAAAATGGGGTCACTTGTGGGGGAGCTCCAATGTGGAGACACATGGGGACCCTCCAAACGCGACATGGTGTCCGCTAACAAATTGAGCTCATTTTCCATTCAAATTGTTAGCGGACACCATGTCGCGTTTGGAGGGTCCCCGTGTGTCTCCACATTGGAGCTCCCCCACAAGTGACCCCATTTTGGAAACTAGACCCCCGAAGGAACGTATCTAGATGCACAGTGAGCACTTTGAACTCCCAGATGCTTCACAAATTCATCCATAAAAATGAAAAAGCACGTTTTTTTCCACAAAAAGTTTCTTTTTTCATTTTTACGGATGAATTTCTGAAGCACCTGGGGTTCAAAGTGCTCACTATGCATCTAGATACGTTCCTTTGGGGGTCTAGTTTCCAAAATGGGGTCACTTGTGGGGGAGCTCCAATGTGGAGACACATGGGGACCCTCCAAACGCGACATGGTGTCCGCTAACAAATTGAGCTCATTTTCCATTCAAATTGTTAGCGGACACCATGTCGCGTTTGGAGGGTCCCCGTGTGTCTCCACATTGGAGCTCCCCCACAAGTGACCCCATTTTGGAAACTAGACCCCCTAAGGAACGTATCTAGATGCATAGTGAGCACTTTGAACCCCCATATGCTTCAGAAATTCATCCGTAAAAATGAAAAAGCACTTTTTTTTCCCACAAAAAATTTATTTTTTCATTATTATGGATCAATTTGTGAAGCATCTGGGGGTTCAAAGTGCTCACTATGCATCTAGATATGTTCCTTTGGGGGTCTAGTTTCCAAAATGGGGTCACTTGTGGGGGAGCTCCAATGCGGAGACACACAGGGACCCTCCAAACGCGACATGGTGTCAGCTAACAATTTGAGCTCATTTTCCATTCAAATTGTTAGCGGACACCATGTCGCGTTTGGAGGGCCCCGGTGTGTCTCCACATTGGAGCTCCCCCACAGGTGACCCCATTTTGGAAACTAGACCCCCTAAGGAAGGTATCTAGATGCATAGTGAGCACTTTGAACCCCCAGATGCTTCACAAATTCATTCATAAAAATTAAAAAAACACTTTTTTTTCACAAAAAAATTCTTTTTGCCTACATTTTTTCAGTTTCACATGGGCAAAGGGATAAAATACATCCCAAAATTTGTTGGGCAATTTCTCCTGAGTACACCGATACCTTATATGTGGTCATAAACCACTGTTTGGGCACACGGCAGGGCTCAGAAGTGAAGGAGCGCCATTTCACTTTTTGAACGGAAAATTGGCTCTAAAATTCAAATTGCGCTCCCTCCCTTCTGAGCCCTGCCGTGCGCCCAAACAGTGGTTTATGACCACATATGAGG
The DNA here is from genome assembly GCA_033576535.1 of Allobates femoralis. Lineage (NCBI taxonomy): Eukaryota > Metazoa > Chordata > Amphibia > Anura > Aromobatidae > Allobates > Allobates femoralis. Next base: position 47,748 of record JARQOC010000080.1, read on the forward strand.
CATCGGTGTACTCAGGAGAAATTGCCCAACAAATTTTAGGATGCATTTTATCCTGTTGCCCATGTGAAAATGAAAAAATTGAGGCTAAAAGAACATTTTTGTTACAAAAATTAAAATGTCCATTTTTTCCTTCAACATTATTTTAGTTCCTGTGAAGCACCTGAAGGGTTAATAATCTTCTTCAATATAGTTTTGAGTAGCTTGAGGGGTGCAGTTTTTGGAATGGTGTCACTTTTGGGTGTTTTCTGTCATGTACACCCCTCAAAGGGACTTCAAATGTGATGTGGTCACTAAAAAATTGGTTTTGTAAATTTTGCTGGAAAAATGAATAATTGCTGATGAACTTTGAACCCTTATAACGTCCTACCAAATTTTTTTTTTTCTTCCAAAATTGTGCTGATGTGAAGTAGACATGTGGGACATGTTATTTATTAACTATTTTGTGGCACATAACTCTCTGGTTTAGCAGAATAAAAATTAAAAATTTGAAAATTGCTAAATTTTCAAAATTTTTGCCAAATTTTTTATTTTTTCACAAATAAACGCAAAAATTATGGACCTAAATTTAATACTAACATGAAGCCCAATATGTCACGAAAAAACAATCTCATAATCGCTAGGATCCGTTGAAGCGTTCCAGAGATATTACCTCATAAAGGGAGAGTGGTCAGAATTACAAAAAATGGTCTGGTCATTAAGCTGCAAAGTGACTCGGTCCTTAAGGGGTTAAACAAAAAAAATTAGTAAGATTAAGAGGGGTGCCCAAACTTTTTCATATGACTGTATGGGGTAATATGGATGTATTTCTGTACCTCTGGTGGGTCTGGTGATGTAGTTTTATGTTTTTTATGCTGTAGTATTGTGCTCACGAGACATGGTCACAGGTGTGCTTGCATTGAGCACGGAGACCCACGCCATTGCACAGGCGCGAGAGCAATGTGATGTACACAGGAGGGGTGGCCTTTTCACAGGAGCGAGGTGGGCATTTCATTCAGCGGGGCGTTGAGGACCAGATTGAGCAGATCCTCCCTGAATATTTTCAGCTAATTACCAGACCGCACCGGAGATATTAAAAGTAAATTTTTGAGGTACGCAGGCTGCCTGCTGGGCATATAGAGGGGTCACAAGAACCCCAAGTACATCATGTATAAGGTGGTGGGCTGGGGTTCGAACGGCCAAAGGGTGTGACAGGTTTCCTTTAAAGGGAACCTGTCAGGTCTTTTTGAAATTCCCACCTCCTGTGGGAATCTGACGCGCCGGCTGGAACGTCATATCTGGCCCAGTGTATTGTGGGAGCTGATTACAAGTTCTGCCCGGCATCAATATGCGCACTGCTCATGCACTGGAGCCTGGCAGAACACGTGATAAGCCCCCACAATGCAACAGGCCGGATATGATGTGTCTGGGTCTCACAGATAAAGTAAACTAAACAGAGGAAGTTTTCAGTGCACTAAATACCTGGGAACGCTGGAACTGTGTATGTCCCTTTCACACACACACGTCGATACACAAAACAGTTGATGTTAAATTTGCAAGTGTAGATTTTAGGTTCTAGAGGTATAGATTTCTAAATATAAAAGGAGAAATACCTGATGAAATTGATGTTTGTATTATCCCTTTATGGTATGGGTGGATACAGATAGGTAGCAATGCTGCTCTTTATGGAGCCAATAAAAGTGTTCCTGGGGTGGCACAGCACGCAATTGATGGTCTGTTGATTTTACACACACTGTCAGCAACGTCTTTTTGCAAAGTAGAAGTAGTCTACAGGGAGAAGAGTTGCTAAATTAGCCCTGTAGTGTAGTTTAAATATAAACCCTGATGGTACCTTTACACGCCGCAACAGGATGGTGGCAACAACCGGGTGCTTCACGTGCACGAGCACGCACAAACGGTCGCCAACGGTACCCGCACCGCCTTTAGACGCCGCAACAAGGTGCGCTACAGTAGGTTAGATCTATCTCTGGATACACCGCCGGGTGCCACAAGTTACCTTCTGTAGCTTACCTTACCTCATTTAGACGCCACAATAACAAGGTAATATGGGCGGGACAAAGGCAGCAGGGACATCACATAGGCGTGCCACAATTGTGGATTACGAGAATTCCGTACGCTGATAGGACAAAGCAATAACATCATGATTGGCCAGCCAGCACAGGAGGCAGACTAATACATGACGTTCGAGCAATTGTGTAGTGTGACTGGTCAGCTCCTTAAATATTCCGCCCTATGCAGCAACTACCAATCGTAACGCAGGAGTTCCCTCCAATGATCGCTGAAGGGGGGTGGTTTCCCGGATGCTGTGTCACGCCCTGGGGAGTTATCTAGGTGATGAATAAACCTTACCCTACCATCTTTACACGCCGATACAGCCCGCAACCATTGCCTTGAAATCCACCTGTTTTAGGGCACTGCTCTGAAACAGGTGCCTCAAGTGATGGGTGGCAACAACCGTGTTCACACGCCGCTACAGCGGGTTGATTTGGCGGTGCAAGATACATTTCTCTCATCTACCCGGTTGTTGCCACCATCCTGTTGCGGCGTGTAAAGGTACCATTAGTGATTATTCCAGTATCAAGATACCTGCTTTTCAAGGAGCCAGAAGAGGTCTTCCTGGTATGGCAAACCCGGTGCCGGTAAATCGCTGGTTTATGTGTAGTACCAGCAACAAGAGTTTTCTGCAGGGTTGGAATAATACACAGGAAGAATGAATCCTGTGTCAGGTCGAGTGTAGCCTGACTGAATCCAGGGGCGTAACTACAATAGGTGCAGGGGTTGCAATCGCACCCAAGCCCTGCAGCCTAGGGGGAACCAGAAGTCTCTTTGGACTATAGAAAAAGACAAATTCTATTAAACATTTGCAATAATTGGGGGCCCCGTTGGAGCTTTTGCATCGGGACCCCTGGGCCTGAAGTTATGCCACTGACCGAATCTATACGTAAACAATATTGATGGGATGAACTAAATAATAGCTAAGTTTAGTCTGTCACTTACTTTATGAAAGTTCCCATATGAGTGGATGATGGGGGGATGTAGTCCTGTCCACTACTATTTCTTAGCGAGGCATTGGGGACCGAGAAACATGAACGAGAACCGCTCACCTCGATGGTTTCCAGGTGCCCCAACCGGCAGCGGATCTGGAAACCACATCTCGCGAGAGTTCGGTCGACTAGTGACATCACGTGTGCAGGGCTACAGAAGCCCGCGGTGGACAGAATGTCTGCCACGCGTTTCGAAAGCTAATGCACAGACTTTCTTCGTCAGACGTTACTAAATGTATTTATTTATTTTAAAGTCTTCCTCCCTTCTCCAAAATCTGCATGAAATCCGGCGAGTTTTTGGAGGAGGTAGTGTCACGGGTGGCACGGATGACAGGGTAGAGGCCACGCGCAGACGGTCCCAGCGTTTGGCCAATCAGCCATAAGGTTTGAGGACGGTCCGTCTTTCAGGGGCATTTACCTTCTGTGTAGATAAAGAGAAGGTATGATAAGATCTCCCTATCATGGGGAGACGGCTGGGAAGGTCTTGTGCTCGGTCTGGTTTCTACACCAGTATTCTGGGTCTCTAGGACCCAGCAGGTTCTTCCCACCTTTATAAGGAGTTTCATTGCCCTCCCTCGGTGCAGGTGATATTTCCTTGTGGACTCATTATCCTTGCTCCAGCAGAAGCTGAGGTTGTGGAGGTTGCTGTGCTCTGCTGCAAGATAAGTGTTTTCTTTCCCCATTGTCTGTTTTTTCCTTGTGTTTGTCTTTAGTTGTTAGTGGAGGGGTCTAGTGAACCTCTCCATCTGATCCTTAGATAAGGTAGTGCTAGGATCAGAGAGGGACGAGGTTCGTGGTCGGCGACAGTTGAGGAAACTGTATAGGGACGTTAGGGCAGACAGGGTCAGCCCTAGTAAGACTAGGGGTCACCCTCTCCCTCTTGTGCCCATAGCTTTAGGGACTCCTTATTCCCCCCCCCCCCGTCGTGGTCCTACGCTGAGTGCCTCTCCCGCTCCCAGCGTGACAGGTAGGGGTCGCCACATTCATTTGTAACCACACCTTTAAGATGCAGTTACAGGTGAATGTGTCAGTGCCCCAGCACTTCCGGTGTCAGTGAAGCTTCAATCAGCTTCCGACTCTGACATGCCACTGTACCCTTCTGCTTCAGAGCTCAGCAGTGTGATGATGAGTCACTACTGCTGACAGGACTCTGCTACAGGAGAAGTAAGAAGATGCCGGGTCCCGGAAGCCTGCAGATTGGAAAGTGGTGCCAAGTAAGCACATTCAATCCGAAGATAGCTCCAAGGGGGAGAAGCTACATGGAACATGGAGGAAGGATGGGGGAGAATCTACATGGAGGGGGATGGGGGAGAATGGGAGAAGCTACATGGAACATGGAAGGGGATAGGGGGAATAATCTACATGGAACATGGAGGGGGGAATAGGGGTGAGAATCTACATGGAACATGAAGGGAGGATGGGGAGGAGAAGCTACATGGAAGGGGATGGGGGAAGAATCTACATGGAACTCGGAGGGGGGATGTGAGGAGAAGCTACTTGGTACATGGATGTGGGAGAAGATACGTAGAACAATAAGGGGGGATGGGGGGAGAAGCTACATGGAGGGGGGTTAGGGGAGGAGAAGCTACATGGAGGGGGGTTAGGGGAGGAGAAGCTACATGGAGGGAGATGGGGGAAGAAGCTATATGGAATATAGAGGGGGAATGGGGGGAGAAGCTACATGGAACATGGAGGGGGATGGGGGAGAAGTTACATGGAGGGGGATGGGTGGAGAAGCTAAATGGAACATGGGGGGAAGTCTACATGGAACATGGATAGGGGGTGGGGGGAGAAGCTGCATGGAACATGGAGGGCGGATAAGGGGGAGAAGCTACATGGAACATGAAGGGGGATGGGGGAGAAGCTACATGGAAGGGGGATGGGGGAAGAAGCTGCATGGAACATGGAGGGCGGATGAGGGGGAGAAGCTACATGGAACATGGAGGGGGGATGGAGGGAGAAGCTACATGGAACATAGAGAGGGGTTTGGGAGCAGAAGCTACATGGAACATGGAGGGGGATGGGGGAGAAGTTACATGGAGGGGGATGGGGTGAGAAGCTAAATGGAACATGGGGGGGGGAGTCTACATGGAACATGGATAGGGGATAGGGGGAGAAGCTACTTGGTACATGGATGTGGGAGAAGCTTCGTAGAACAATAAGGGGGGATGGGGGTGGAGAATCTACATGGAGGGGGGTTAGGGGAGGAGAAGCTACATGGAGGGGGGTTAGGGGAGGAGAAGCTACATGGAGGGAGATGGGGGAAGGAGCTACATGGAATATGGAGAGGGAATGGGGGGAGAAGCTACATGGAACATGGAGGGGGATGGGGGAGAAGTTACATGGAGGGGGATGGGGTGAGAAGCTAAATGGAACATGGGGGGAAGTCTACATGGAACATGGATAGGGGTTGGGGGGAGAAGCTGCATGGAACATGGAGGGCAGATAAGGGGAGAAGCTACATGGAACATGAAGGGGGATGGGGGGAGAAGCTACATGGAGGGGGGATGGGGAAGAAGCTGCATGGAACATGGAGGGCGGATGAGGGGAGAAGCTGCATGGAACATGGATGGGGATGCGGGGGAGAAGCTGCATGAAACATGGAAGGGGGATGGGGGGGGAAGGATGAACTGCATGGGACATACGGGAGGGAGGATGAGCAACATGGTATTGAGGGAATCGTGGGTGCAGGATGAGCTGCATGGGACATTGGGTGGAGGATGAGCTGCAAGGGACATATGGGAGGATGATGAGCAATATGGGACATATGGGAGCAGGATATGTACAGTTAGGGCCAGAAATATTTGGACAGTGACACAAGTTATGTTATTTTAACTGTTTACGAAAACATGTTCAGAAATACAATTATATATATAATATGGGCTGAAAGTGCACACTCCCAGCTGCAATATGAGAGTTTCCACATCCAAATCGGAGAAATGGTTTAGGAATCATAGCTCTGTAATGCATAGCCTCCTCTTTTTCAAGGGACCAAAAGTAATTGGACAATGGACTCTAAGGGCTGCAATGAACTCTGAAGGCGTCTCCCTCGTTAACCTGTAATCAATGAAGTAGTTAAAAGGTCAGGGGTGGATTCCAGGTGTGTGGTTTTGCATTTGGAAGCTGTTGCTGTGACCAGACAACATGCGGTCAAAGGAACTCTCAATTGAGGTGAAGCAGAACATCCTGAGGATGAAAAAAAAGAAAAAATCCATCAGAGAGATAGCAGACATGCTTGGAGTAGCAAAATGAACAGTTGGGTACATTCTGAGAAAAAAGGAATTGACTGGTGAGCTTGGGAACTCTAAAAGGCCTGGGCGTCCACGGATGACAACAGTGGTGGATGATCGCCGCATACTTTATTTGGCGAAGAAGAACCCATTCACAACATCAACTGAAGTCCAGAACACTCTCAGTGAAGTAGGTGTATCTGTCTCTAAGTCAACAGTAAAGAGAAGACTCCATGACAGTAAATACAAAGGGTTCACATCTAGATGCAAACCATTCATCAATTCCAAAAATAGACAGGCCAGAGTTAAATTTTCTGAAAAACACCTCAAGAAGCCAGCTCAGTTCTGGAAAAGTATTCTATGGACAGATGAGACAAAGATCAACCTGTACCAGAATGATGGGAAGAAAAAAGTTTGGAGAAGAAAGGGAACGGCACATGATCCAAGGCACACCACATCGTCTGTAAAACATGGTGGAGGCAACGTGATGGCATGGGCATGCATGGCTTTCAATGGCACTGGGTCACTTGTGTTTATTGATGACATAACAGCAGACAAGAGTAGCCGGATGAATTCTGAAGTGTACCGGGATATACTTTCAGCCCAGATTCAGCCAAATGCTGCAAAGTTGATTGGACGGCGCTTCATAGTACAGATGGACAATGACCCCAAGCATACAGCCAAAGCTACCCAGGAGTTCATGAGTGCAAAAAAGTGGAACATTCTGCAATGGCCAAGTCAATCACCAGATCTTAACCCAATTGAGCATGCATTTCACTTGCTGAAATCCAGACTTAAGACGGAAAGACCCACAAACAAGCAAGACCTGAAGGCTGCGGCTGTAAAGGCCTGGCAAAGCATTAAGAAGGAGGAAACCCAGCGTTTGGTGATGTCCATGGGTTCCAGACTTAAGGCAGTGATTGCCTCCAAAGGATTTGCAACAAAATATTGAAAATAAAAATATTTTGTTTGGGTTATGTTTATTTGTCCAATTACTTTTGACCTCCTAAAATGTGGAGTGTTTGTAAAGAAATGTGTACAATTCCTACATTTTCTATCAGATATTTTTGTTCAACCCTTCAAATTAAACGTTACAATCTGCACCTGAATTCTGTTGTAGAGGTTTCATTTCAAATCCAATGTGGTGGCATGCAGAGCCCAACTCGCGAAAATTGTGTCACTGTCCAAATATTTCTGGCCCTAACTGTATTATGGGAGATGTCGAGGGGAAGATGAGCAGCATTGGACATGAGGGGGTTGGGGTGTTGGTCAGCTTCGAACATGAGGGGATGCAGTATATTGAAGGGATTGACTGGAAGGGCATGGTATGGAGAATGGGTAGCTTGATGGGGGCACAGTAATAGAGACGTAACTTGGGAGAGGTATGGTATGGAAATGGGGTAGCATGGGGGGGCTCAGTATGGAGAAGGGGTAGCATGGGGAGCACTCAGTAAAACGACTGGTAGGGCTCAGTATGCAGAATGCGTAGCATAAGGGGGATCACTACACAGTTGGGACAACATGAGGTGGACAGTGAAGAGGGGGCTGAATGGAGTGTAGATCATAGTTCATAACTGAGGAAGGTGTGGTGGGTATGATTCATTATGGGGAGGACAGTGTGGTGGTTTTCAAGTATGAGGGGGTGGTGCAGCTGTCATATTTAACTAGGGACGGTGTAATCTGAATATTTTATATGGGAGAATAATATGGAGGCCATCTAATACATATTTACCTTAAATTGTCTGTCATCTACTTCTGTCTGGACATCCTGGAATCCCACAATGTACTGCGCTGCCCCGGAAGCCTCGCCATATTAGCACACCTAAGGTATGAGTGGTAATATGGTGCAGGCTGGTGGCGTCAGCGACATCAGAAGCCCCGCAACCGTCGCTACCAAGCCGCTGCTCTCCCCCTCCCCCCTCCTGTAGTATAAGATGCCCCCGCACCGTCCCCGGACACTCCCGCCGCAAATACCAACCTAACAGGGCCTGCAGTGATGTCACAGTTATGTGACTGTTTACATGGCCCTGTCATCACCACAGGTCCTGTCAGCACAGAGCAGCCAGGTACTCTCTCTGCACTCAACCCCCACACAACGAGCACACAGCCCCTACACACACTTAGTCCAAACTTACTCCCTCACAGCTGACACTCATCCCCCACAGCTCACACTCACCCCCCACAGTTCACACTCATTCACCCCCCCACAGCTCACACACCTTCAGTCTGCACTCACCCCCCTCAGCTCACACTAACTCATCCCCTCAGCCCACACTCACCCCTCCAGTCCACACTCACCCCCTCAGCATGAACTCACTTACCCCCCTCATCCACACTCACCCTCCTCAGCTCACACTAACTCACCTGCACTGATTCCGCACTCACCCCCTCAACCCACACTCACCCCTCCAGTCCACACTCACTCACCACCCCTCAGCCTGCATTCAGCCGCCTCAGCCCACACTCACTCAGCCCGCACTCTCACATCCTCCTCACTCACACTCCCTCAGCCTGCAGTCACTCACTCCCCTCAGCCTGCACTCACCCTCCCTTCTCAGCCTACACTCATTTCCCCCCTCAGCAAGCACTCACCCCCTTTCAGCTTGCACTCACCCCCCTTCAGCCAGCACTCACCCCTTTTCAGATTGCACTCTCACCCCCCTCAGGTCATACTCACTTACCCCCATCAGCCCACACTCACTCATACCCCTCAGATCACACTCATTCACCACCCCTCAGCCTGCACTCTATCACAGTCCTCAGTCTGCACTCTCATCCTCCCTCAGCCTGCAGTCACTCACTCCCCTCAACCTGCACTCACCCTCCCTTCTCAGCCTACACTCATTTCCCCCCTCAGCCAGCACTCACAACCTTTCAGCTTGCACTCACTCCCCTCAGCTTACACTCACCCCCCTGCCCACACTCACTTACGCCCTCAGCCCGCACTCACCCCCTTCAGCCAGCACTCACCCCTCAGATCACACTCATTCACCACCCCTCAGCCTGCACTCTATCACCGTCCTCAGTCTGCACTCTCATCCTCCCTCAGCCTGCAGTCACTCACTCCCTTCAGCCTGCACTCACCCTCCCTTCTCAGCCTACACTCATATCCCCCCTCAGCAAGCACTCACCCCCTTTCAGCTTGCACTCACCCCCCTTCAGCCAGCACTCACCCCTTTTCAGATTGCACTCTCACCCCCCTCAGGTCATACTCACTTACCCCCATCAGCCCACACTCACTCATACCCCTCAGATCACACTCATTCACCACCCCTCAGCCTGCACTCTATCACCGTCCTCAGTCTGCACTCTCATCCTCCCTCAGCCTGCAGTCACTCACTCCCCTCAACCTGCACTCACCCTCCCTTCTCAGCCTACACTCATTTCCCCCCTCAGCCAGCAGTCACAACCTTTCAGCTTGCACTCACTCCCCTCAGCTTACACTCACCCCCCCTGCCCACACTCACTTACGCCCTCAGCCCGCACTCACCCCCCTTCAGCCAGCACTCACCCCTCAGATCACACTCATTCACCACCCCTCAGCCTGCACTCTATCACCGTCCTCAGTCTGCACTCTCATCCTCCCTCAGCCTGCAGTCACTCACTCCCCTCAGCCTGCACTCACCCTCCCTTCTCAGCCTACACTCATTTCCCCCTCAGCCAGCACTCACAACCTTTCAGCTTGCACTCACTCCCCTCAGCTTACACTCACCCCCTGCCCACACTCACTTACGCCCTCAGCCCGCACTCACCCCCCTTCAGCCAGCACTCACCCCTTTTTAGCTCGCACTCTCACCCCCCTCAGGTCATACTCATCCCCCTCAGCCCATACTCACTTACCCCCCTCAGCCCGCACTCACTCAGCCCACATTCACTCAGCCCGCACTCTCTCACCCTCCTCAGCCTGCACTCACCCCCTCCTCAGCCCGCACTCACTTACCCCTCAGCCCACATTCACCCCTCCAGCTTGCACTCTCTTACCCTTAGCCCCCCTCAGCCAGCACTCGCTGTCTTTCAGCTCACACTCACTCCACTCAGGTCACACTCGCCCTCCCTCAGCCCACACTCACTCCCCCACCCACACTCACTTACCCCCATCAGCCTGCACTCACCCCCATCAGCATGTGCTTACCCCCCTCAGCCCACACTCACCACCCCCTAGCCCACACTCATTCAGTCTGCAATCTCTCACCCTCCTCAGCCTGCACACTCACCCTCCTCTGCCTGCAGTTACTCACTCCCCCACAGCCTGCACTCACTCCCCCCTCAGCCCGCACTTCCTAACCCCCCCTCAGCCCGCACTCCCCTTCAGCTCATATTCACTTTCCCCCTCAACCCGCACTCACTCACTCACCCTGCACTCACTTCTCCCTCAGCCTGCACTTACTCAGCCTGCATTCACCCCTCCAGCTCACACTCACTCATGCTCCTTCAGCTCACATTCACTCACCCCCTCAGCCTGCACTCACTCCCCCCCCTCATCTTGCACTCACCCTCCTGTGGCAGCACTCACCCCTTTTCAGCTCACACTCACTCAACCCCCCTCAGCCCACACTCACTTATTCCCCTCAGCCCACACTCTAATTCCCCCTCAGCCCACACGCACTCAACCCCTCTCAGCCCACACTCTTTCAGTCTCCCAGCCTGCATTCACCCACCCTCAGCACATGCTTAACCCCCCAGCCCACACCTACTCAGCCCACACTCAGCTCACATTCACCCACCCTCAGCCCACACTCACCCCTCCAGCTTGCACTCACTTACCCCCATACTGCACTCACTTACCCCTCTCAGCCTGCACTTACCCCTCTCAGCCTGCTCTTACCCCTTTCAGCCCGCACTCACTCCCCCCTCAGCCCGCACTCACTCCCCCCTCAGCCCGCACTCACTCCCCCCTCAGCCTGCACTCACCCCCCTCAGCCCGCACTCACTCACCTCCCTCAGCTCGCACTTGCCCCCCTCAGCCTGCACTTACTCACCCCCCTCAGCCCAAACTAACTCTCTTCCCCCTCAGCCTGCACTCACTCACCCGCCTCAGCCCGCCATGGCAACATCAGGTTACCGTGGTGATCGGCTCATCGTAATTACATTACAATGAGCCGATCACCAGCAGGGATAGGTAAGTGACTGCGCTCCCTCTCCCTGAACCCTAAGTGCTGTGATTTTAAGATCACAGCACATAGGGGGGTGACAGAGCCCCGGAAGCATGGCTGCGGTGCCCGTGCTTCTCTGCAGTCCGATCTCCCTGCATGGAGACCAGGCTGCAGAGAAGCGATTTGACAGCCCGGGCACAGCGATCCACTATATGATCACTATACCCGCCTGTCAGATCGCTTTACTGCAGCCTGATCTCCATGCAGGGAGCTCGGGCTGCAGAAAAGCATGGGCGCCTGCACCGCCGCCATGATGCTTCAGCTGATGATGGGAGTGATCATCAGGTTACTCCCCATCAGCATGGAAGGGGCAATAGCCACCCCCTCCAGCGCTCCAGCCTATGAAAGGGGCTATGACAGCCCATTCCATAGCTGGAGTGATGATAACTGTGATTAACTGTTCAAACAGCCAATCACAGTGATGGTGGGGTCAGAGTGGGGAACCCACATTCCCCCCCCCCCCCGACATAAAGCCCCGGTGCTCTGATAAGACTCACAGAACACTGGGGCCCGATGGCGGTTACCACGGCAACCGGCCACGGTAACCGCCATGATGTTGTACAACGTCAAAGGTCGTAAGCTCACCGACTTTCATGACGTTGTACAACACCAAAGGTCGGGAAGGGGTGAAAGGTGTCTTTTACCCCCAAAATGACAATAAAACTGCATACACATCTATATAGGGGACATACTTTTCTGGTGATATACTGATGGTAGTTCTGATTATGTATTACTGTATTGACAGTGGTTCTGAGACCCCATACACATTAGGCTGTTCATGCAGGTTTAAAAAAGGCTACTTTCACATCAGCGATTTTAGTCAGTTACGGCAGATAATGTTTCTTCATTTATATAGCGTTACCGTTGTGTATAGATGGACTTCCATCCATGATTGAACAAGGTGATGTTATAAGGTTCATGTTTACTTATATGAGATAATGCTACACCTTATATTTAGACAAGGTATTATATAGGTTATAGGAGGTTCTATATTACCGTATATACTCGACTATAAGTTTTCAGCACAATTTTTGTGCTGAAAAGTGCCCCCCTCAGCTTATACTCGAGTCACGGTGTATTTGCTTGGGTGGGGGGCTGTGACTGGGGGCTGGAGGAGGCAGGCTCACTAGTGTAATGAATATGCACGGCATCCCCCTGTCCATCAGCGGTGGGGGAGCGATGCATATTGCAATACACTGGCCCCCAGCAGTGATACACAGCACCCCCTCCTGTGTCCCCCAGGCTGCGGCACCTGTTAAAATAACAAACATTTCATACATCACCTTTCTGGCGCCGCTCCTCCGCTCCCAGCTTCTTCCTGCTTGTGCCGGTGTCATGTGACCGGGCGCCGCAGATGACGTCATCTGCTGCGCCCGGTCACAGCACTAGAAGCTGGCACAAGCAGGAAGAAGCCGGGAGCGGAGGAGCGGCGCCGGAAAGGTGATGTATGAAATGTTTGTTATTTTAACAGGTGCTGCGGCCTGGGGGACACATACTAAGGAGGGGGTGCCGTAGATCACTGCTGGGGGCCAGATACAAGGGAGGGGGGCCTGTATACTACTGCACAGGGGCCTGTATACCACTGCACAGGGGCCTGTATACCACTGCACAGGGGCCTGTATACCACTGCACAGGGGCCTGTATACCACTGCACAGGGGCCTGTATACCACTGCACAGGGGCCTGTATACCACTGCACAGGGGCCTGTATAATACCACTGCTGAGGGGTGCTATATACCAGTGACGGAGGGCTATATAATAGGATGGGGGTCTGCTGCATTTCATATCCTAGGCTTATACGCGAGTCAATAACTTTTACCAGCTTTTGGGGGCAAAAGTAGAGGGGTCGGCTTATACACTGGTCGGCTTATACACGAGTATATACGGTACCTAAATGGTGTCTATAGCACGATTGAATACACTGAGATCATTGAGATTCACAAATGTTTGGGATGACCAATATTGGTTGTCTTTCACTTCTTCTTGTACTCTTCTGAATGTGTTTAAAGAAAATGTATGTTGATTATTCTTTCTTGTTGATATACAACTTTGAAACTTTAATAAAAACAGATTTAAAACATTTATATAGCACATACATTTGCAACACTGTCCATATTGGAGCTCACAATCAAAATATCCTATCAGTATGTCTTTCAAGTGAGGGAGGAAACCCACACAAACATAAGATGAACATACAAATGCCTTGCAAATGTTGTCCTTGGTGGAAATTGAACCCAGGACCCCAGCGCTGCAAGTGCTAACCACTGCTAAGCACTGAGCCACCATGCCGCCCGTCAGTTTTGCCGCATCTGCAGTGTAACTGCTCAATTGTGGCAAGCCCCATTCACACCCTATGGGACTTGCGGTCATGTGCGGCACTTGCGGTTTTGCCGGATCTGGCAAATCCAGAACTTGCTGCAAAGCAAAAAAAATGCTGCTTGCAGCATTTTTGACTTGTCGCAAGTGACTTATCGGGCAAAACCGCAAGTGCCACACATGACCACATGTCCTATAGGGAATGAATTGGGCTGAAGATAGGCTTGCTGCAAGTGAGCAGTTACATGGGAGATGTGGCAGGATCTACCGTGATTGAAAAAAAATCGCTGATGTGAAAGTAGCCTAAGCCTGGGTTCACACACCGCGTTTTTGCCGTGTATTTTTATGCCGCGCTTTTCTCCCAAAAGCGCATCAGCGTCAGCGTTCCTTGCAAAGTGAATGAACTTTCACTTTTGCCTACAGACGCTGCACAATTTTCTGACGCGCTTTTTGGGACCGAAAGCGTATCCGTAAAAAAATCAACATGTTAAATGTTGGCACTTTTTTCAGTGCACTTTCCTTCATAGACCCTATTATAATCGCTGGAATTATGCATCGCTGTTTAGACAATGTGCAATTCCAGCGGGCGCAGGAGGAATAGCAGGAAGTGATGTCACACGGGGGGAGGAAGAGTGTCACGTGACATCATCAGCTGATGCTGTCAGGTGACACATCATCTGATCGGTTTAAACCGCCCGCCAAAACCGATCGCTTTTGGCGGGCGGTTTAAACCGATCAGCTGATGATGTCACATCACGAAAAACTGATGATGTCACGTGACACATCAGCTGATCGTTACCGGCCAATCAGATGATTAAGGTCCTTGTAGCGATCGGACGTCTTCCCCTCAGGTCTCGGGATAGCTGGCGGAGAGGTGAGTGTTTTATTTTTAATACCTTTTTGTTAACTTGTATTTTGCTTTCGCAGTGTACATACACTGCGAAAGCGAAACTACAACCTCGACATGTCACATGGGGGAAGGAACACCGGATTCTTCCACCCCCCTGTGACTTCACTTCCTCCTGCACTTTTGGGGGGGAAATGCAGCCATAATCAAACGGGGTGTGTGAACGCACCACGTTTTTATACCAGTACTAAAAAGCGCGGGTGCAAAACGCGGGACAATACACCCACGCAAAAAAAACGCGCCGTGTGAACGTTGCCTTAGGTTGCTTTCACAGCTGCATTTTTTGCAGATCAGGCAAACTTGAACTTTTGAACATCAGGTTTGTCTGATCTGCCATTTTTCCAATCTGATGGACTCCCACCTTTTTTGAAAAAAAAAATGGAAGTATAATTATATTAGGATTTTTGGGGTTCAGCACACTTGGTGTATGGCTACACCTACAAGTAACCAATATCACAGATTGATAGCAAAAAAAAATATTATTTTTTGTGTTTTAAAATTGATAACACTTTAAAAATAAAACAATTAAATTAGATTATCTCTGTATGAGATGTACAAAAATTTTTTCAATAAAAATACATTAAAATATGTAACGGATGGGTTCCTACATGAAACTTTAAATAATTTTACTCAGTCCCAGATTTTAAGCTAACTTCCAGGATCTCTTATAGGAAGGAATTTTGGAAAAGGATCTTGATGTAGTTATTTACTTGTTCCAGTGGACCTTTAAATTACATAAGGTGATTGTCAAAGTATCTAGAATTATTAAAGGTTGTTCCAGTGGACCTTTAAATTACATAAGGTGATTGTCAAAGTATCTAGAATTATTAAAGGTTGTTCCAGTGGACCTTTAAATTACATAAGGTGATTGTCAAAGTATCTAGAATTATTAAAGGTTGTTCCAGTGGACCTTTAAATTACATAAGGTGATTGTCGAAGTATCTGGAATTATAAAAGGTTGTTCCAGTGGACCTTTAAATTACATAAGGTGATTGTCGAAGTATCTGGAATTATAAAAGGTTGTTCCAGTGGACCTTTAAATTACATAAGGTGATTGTCGAAGTATCTGGAATTATAAAAGGTTGTTCCAGTGGACCTTTAAATTACATAAGGTGATTGTCGAAGTATCTGGAATTATGAAAGGTATATACCGTAATTAATTTCCGGAGTACTGGTGATATATACTTGGAGATTGATGTTTACAAAGGTACCCACCTTTCTTGTTTGTAGATTATATGCGAATGTGTTGCCTATTAGGCTTCAGATGGCTCTAAAAAGGTTATTTTCTTCAGATCTATAATATTCAGATGGTGAAATATGAAAATGAATAGATACTTAAGAGGTGTAGTTATTTACTATAGAAACAAGGATATCTATCTACCTGTACCGTGGCTTGAGCAGTTATGGCAAGATTAGAATTCTCAACCATGACACAGAACTGTTTGGATTCAAGTAATGGTGCTTCCAAAGAATCCATCAATTCCATGATCAGATCTATAATAATTTTTTTTAAATAATAAGATCAGAGATATCGTTCATTATCCCAAGTAAGTATCTTCTCCAAACATTCACCTTCCTTTCTCCCACATAACCCCCATAAGATTAAGCATGGGGGGATGAAGAAATAACAGAGTATAACCACATAACTGAAGTGAAACAGAATATATAGAATGAAGGTACCAAATATAAGGTACACATACAAAAGTGGGAGGAGGAAGAAAAAACAATGGATTATTCAAAAAGAATGTATAGTAGAAGAATATATAATACATCATAACACATATTTTTATTATCTCTCTTCATCTCCATTTGTAGAACAGCAATAAGTTCCTCAACAGTATAATAATAGAAATATCACATAATACCCATAGGACCACGAATAAATATATATGTATCAAGCTAATAGAGGTGGTCACATAAACACACACAAAAATATGTGTAAATTAAGTTCATTTGGAAAGTAGCATTATTGTCACAGTTTACAAAGGTATATAGATATGGTAATATGGCATCATAATCTCTTGAGCAGCAGCTATCTGATTAATCATAGCAATTAAGTTGATAGGGGGACGCTACATAAGACAAGAGACCAACAGGTTCTGACCATCCTGATGAAGAAGGGTGACCCCTTTGAAACCGGTCGATAGCCAGACCTGAGACTGTTTCCTTAGCAACCCCTAGTTACCCGCTCCTAAGACAGACTTCAGCCACCGCCCCCCGCTGACGTAGTAGATCATGACGCGGCTGGTCAGGTGACCCAGGTACAGAGCGGGCACGTGACAACTGCGTAGAGCCGCAACGAGGAAATCTCCTGGAGCGATCCGCAGCCATGCTGAACTAGCAGGCACCGCTGCAAGGTGCCCGCTCCCAGACGTCGGCAAATGCCTCCTGTACTAACAACACCCTCGGATTCATGGGGTAAGTAATAATTTAGCACCGCATTAGCTCATGTTCTATGTTTATATGCGGAACACCACTGTGACAGGATAGGGATATAAGCTTGTTATATATAGGGGCAACTAATGCCCATAACTTATTAAGACCATCTCCATCACTTGAAAGTAAATATTTATAACAGATCCTGTGACATATTACTCATATATAGGGAAGATGGTGTGTCACGGTCCACGCTGCTGTCTCAATGGAATCACAAGGAATGGATGTCTCCAAGAAGTCACAAGGAAGGCAAGGTTCCATAGCAATGATATCCTTTATTCACCAATGCGTTTCAGCACCTATCCTGGCACCTTCATCAGGGTATACATGTACAGCAAGAGACAAGGTTTTTATAACCCACAAAACAAGTTCCTTGATTGTTAAAAGGGGAGTGTCTGTTTACCATGATGTCAAAAAAATCGTCATCAAAAGGGGCGGAGCTACTGGCTATGATGTCAAAATCATCATCAAAAGGGGAGGAGCCATTGGTTTTGGCGCAATTTTACTATTATAGGAGTACTCTGTACTATATTGCATCACCATTCATCTAAAAAATATAATAAAAACCTGTATAATTAATATGTATCAAATAAAAGTAGAAATGAACAACAAAGGAGCAAGTAAAAAGAAAAGACATACATCTTTCCATAAAAAGCAGTAATTGAACCCATGGTCGGGTGTTGGTATCAGTTTCCATTCTCCTGTTGCACTAGTGGTGAATGCCACAATCAACTTCAAGGTTTTTATGGCTGACATGGCGGGATTCCAATGTCAGATAGGGATATGGATATTTGTCAATAGGTGAAGATCTGTTGATTTTAGCGCAATATGTTAGTACATAGTTTCCTTGAATTATATCAGATCATATTTCAATGCATAAATATAGTAAAAGTCATCAAACATTATTAAAAACTATAAAATCAAATATATAAATAAAATCGATTTCTTAAAAACAGTATTTGAACCTATGGCTGGGTATTGACATCTATAATCAATGTATTAGTGGCAAGCACCACTGAACCCTTATATATGCGTTATCATATTAATTGTCAGTTTTTCCTGAGACATTCTATATTGTTGTTTTGCAGGTTCCACTACAATCAGGACAAAACTACTACAAGAATTAATAATGGACATGATGGTTAATTGATACAAAAAATGATAAAAGGATCTTTCTTTGATTCCCCTATAAGAAACTTTTTCTCATTGTATAATAAAGATTCTGTTGGAATAATGTACATGAAGCACAAGTGGTAATTCAATTTGGTGTATAAAGGAAATTTCTTTTAAAAGGTAGTAATACATTTATTAATTTATTTATTGAATAAAAAAATTTTTTAAAACTAAATATTTAATAATAATAAAAAAGACATTTGAATAAAACAATGATTTAGATTATTAAAATTTGAAAATGATAATAATGAAATTATTTCATTTTTTTGAGAGATTTTAACTATCTATTATAACATCAGTTCACTGTCATGAAGATATCTCCCTGCTGTGGTACTACACACTAGACAACAAGCCATCGATTATTCAGAGTGATTGTCAGCGCGGGTTCTATTCTCATTAGTGGCTCCATTTAATGTCCCAATATAACTTCAGAGTTCAAATTATACTGTACTACTCATTTGTTTGTAGGAATTGTTGTCTGTTCTATCTATACTAGCTGGGTGCCCGATGCACATGCATCGGGATTCTAGCAGAGCGAGTCTCTGACTCGCAATGGCCAATGCTTCGCGCTGCTAAGGCGACTCGCCATGCCCGCTGCGCGGGCATAGCGAGTCGCCTTAGAACTGATCGCAATGGCCGCTGCGCGGCCAATGCTTCGGGCGTATCCACATGACCACGCTGACTCGCAGCGCGAGCGGACTCAGAAGGGGCAAAAAACCCATTCGTGATTATATAGATGTCCAAATATAAATCTGAAATAAAAATATTGGAAGTGCCTTCTCAAAAAAATCCACAAGATGGCGGTAGAGAGGAAATGCAGAGGTCTGGATGCAATTTCTATGGTGATGAGAGTGGTACCAAGGTTTATATGCAAGTTGTACTCTATATTTCCGCCACAAGGGGGAGCGAAACACTCTGAGTTTAAAGTACTGCTTCTTTTGGTGAAAAAATGACTGCAGATATATATAGAAATCTGTAGAATTACAGTGTTTGGCTTTGAGTGAGAAAGGGGTAAGTAAAAGTTGATACGTTAAATTAACAGTAAAGGTGCTTAAGAAGTCCCAATTTAATTTGACAGTAAAAAGGTGCTCAATGACTATGAGTGAATTACTACTCTAAAAAATATGTGAGATGAATACATTAGATATCCAGTATCTTGATGAGCAAACTGTGTTTGTGAAGAAGCCATGTGTTCAGTCCACGTATACCATGAAAACTGTTTTTTTCTATTCAAATGTGTGGGGGAAATTGTGAGAGTAAAAAATATATATCCATGATGCGTGAAATAATAATGATGAAGATGTGTACTAGTTTAAATCAATTCAGGTATTATATTTAACCCCTTAGGTTTGGACATGATCAATGGGGATTATTTTCAACAGTTTCGGGTTCTTATTGTGCAACAGACAAAAATGATGGGAGACTCCATGAAGTTTATATCCATTTTTTATATTTGACCTACCGTATATACTCGTGTATAAGCCGAGTTTTTCAGCACAAAAATTGTGCTGAAAAGTGCCCCCCTCGGCTTATACACGAGTCACTATACGGCTTAGTGTGGGGGGACCGGTGTCCGGGGGCTGGAGGAGGCAGGGGGAGGCTGTAATATGAGCGCCCGGTCACGTGGGGCCGCTCATTAGTGCAATGCAATATGCACTGCATCCAGGGCCGGCCTTATGTTGAATGGTGCCCTGTGCGAATTTGCCTTATGGCGCCCCCACGCCATTACTTACTCAGAACACATGAGCATACATGTTTGTACATGATCTATTCATGGTCTTCAAGGAGAGCAGGGATGGGCGTTGCTATGTTAGGGTCAGAAAAAATCAGGGACCCAAGACCTATATCCTCTCCCACCTGTCATTACCAACCCTCCCATATATAGAGGTGTTACCTGTCATCTTACAGGAGGAGGAGGTGAGCTGTGATATCACCTATTGTGAATGGTGGATCCTGTGTTATCTACTGTATATAGAGGTGTTATCAGTCATTGTACAGGAGGAGGAGGTGAGCTGTGACATCACCTATTGTGAATGGTGGATCCTGTGTTATGTACTGTATATAGAGGTGTTATCAGTCATTGTACAGGAGGAAGTGAGCTGTGATATCACCTATTGTGAATGGTGGATCCTGTGTTATCTACTTATATAGAGGTGTTATCAGTCATTGTACAGGAGGAGGAGGTGAGCTGTGACATCACCTATTGTGAATGGTGGATCCTGTGTTATCTACTTATATAGAGGTGTTATTAGTTGTGCAGGAGGAGGTGAGCTGTGATATCACCTATTGTGAATGGTGGATCCTGTGTTATGTACTGTATATAGAGGTGTTATCAGTCATTGTACAGGAGGAAGTGAGCTGTGATATCACCTATTGTGAATGGTGGATCCTGTGTTATCTACTTATATAGAGGTGTTATCAGTCATTGTACAGGAGGAAGTGAGCTGTGATATCACCTATTGTGAATGGTGGATCCTGTGTTATCTACTTATATAGAGGTGTTATCAGTCATTGTACAGGAGGAGGAGGTGAGCTGTGACATCACCTATTGTGAATGGTGGATCCTGTGTTATCTACTTATTATAGAGGTGTTATCAGTTATTGTGCAGGAGGGGGTGAGCTGTGATATCACCTATTGTGAATGGTGGATCCTGTTTTATCTGCTGTATATAGAGGTGTTGACTCTTAAATAATGCAGAATTTCAAATAAGAACATACTCCAAAAGCTTCTGGGGACCGAGACAGATAGGAGAGTAGCAAGAAAGGCTAGTCCCTGGTGAATTCACCCCATTTGCGTGTATACGGAGAGACCGGTCACTCAAGGCAGTCAGCAGGGAGAAGCCTTCAGGGAACAGACTTTCTGACTAGTCTCCAGCAAGATTTGATCCCTGACAGAACCCCCCCCATAGTATTCCACATAGTATATTGCACCCCCAAATTCCTCCATATATTATGCACCCCAATAGACCTCCATATAATATAATGCACCACCATAGTCCTCAATATAGAATAATGCACCACCACAGTCCTACATATAGTATACTAGATGGCGGCCCGATTCTAAAGAATCGGGTAGTCTAGAATCCATATATAGTTTATTTACTAATAGTTAGGGGAGTGCGGTGAAATGAATTGTGTGTATACAGGTGGCTCAGTGGGTAGCAGAGTATACGGTTGCTCAGTGGTTAGCACTGCGCGGTGGCTCAGTGGTTAGCACTGCGCGGTGGCTCAGTGGTTAGCACTGGGTGGTGGCTCAGTGGTTAGCACTGCGCGGTGGCTGAGTGGTTAGCAGTGAGTGCGGTGGCTCAGTGGTTAGCAGTGAGTGCGTGGGCAGAGTGGTCAGCGCAGTGCCGTGGGCAGAGTGGTCAGCACAGCGCCGTGGGCAGAGTGGTCAGCACAGCGCCGTGGGCAGAGTGGGCAGCGCAGCGCCGTGGGCAGGGTGGTCAGCGCAGCGCCGTGGGCAGGGTGGTCAGCGGTGGGGGGGACGGACACACACACACACAGACACACACTCCGATATATTTACCACCGTCCCTGCTTCTTCCCTGCCACCTGCGTCTTCCTGAGTCCTCTGTTCTGCCGACATGTCGCCGCACCCAGGACTGGATCCAATATGGCGTCCGGGAACTCTCGGTGGCTCGATTCTAACGCATCGGGTATTTTAGAATATAGAAATAGAGATTGCATGGGGAAGGCGGTGAGGGCTGAATTGGGAGGAACTTTGAAGAAGGAGCGGCCGGTGAAGAACGGCGTGGCAGGGGGGAGGAGGGAGGATAGAACAGCAGGGGGGAGGAGGATGGAGGACAGAGGAGGTAGCGGCGGGGTGTGGGAGGATGTAGCAGCACAGGCAGGGGGAGGAAGGAACGGCAGGGGGAGGATGGAGCACAGAGCGGCAGGGGGAGGAGGACGGAGGATGAAGCGGCGGGGTGGGGGAGGATGGAGCAGCACAGGCAGGGGGAGGACAGAAGATTGAGTGGCAAGGGGAGGAGGACAAAGGAAGGAAGAGGAAGCGTTGCGGTGGGGGAGGATGGAGCGGCACAGGCAGGGGGAGGATGGAGCGGCAGGGGGAGGATGAAGCACAGAGCGGCGAGGGAGGTGGAGGACAGGATGAAGCGGCGGGGTGGGAGAGAACGGAGCAGCATAGGCAGGGGGAGGACGGAGGATAGAGTGGCGGAGGTGAGGAAGGCAAAGGAAGGAGGAGGAAGCGGTGGGGTGGGGGAGGATGGAATGGCACAGGCAGGGGGAGGACGAAGCGGCATGGGGAGGACGAAGCACAGAGTGGCGGGAGGGAGGAGGGTGTAGGATGAAGCAGCGAGGTGGGGGAGGACGAAGCAGCACGGGCAGGGGGAGGACGGGGGATGGAGTGGCGGAGGTGAAGAGGACAAAGGAAGGAGGAGGAAGCGGTGGGGGAGGATGGAGCGGCACAGGCAGGGGAGGATGGAGCGGCAGGGGGAGGATGAAGCACAGAGCGGCGAGGGAGGTGGAGGACAGGATGAAGTGGCGGGGTGGGAGAGAACGGAGCAGCATAGGCAGGGGGAGGACGGAGGATAGAGTGGCGGAGGTGAGGAAGGCAAAGGAAGGAGGAGGAAGCGGTGGGGTGGGGGAGGATGGAGTGGCACAGGCAGGGGGAGGACGAAGCGGCATGGGGAGGACGAAGCACAGAGTGGCGGGAGGGAGGAAGGTGTAGGATGAAGCAGCGAGGTGGGGGAGGACGAAGCAGCACGGGCAGGGGGAGGACGGGGGATGGAGTGGCGGAGGTGAAGAGGACAAAGGAAGGAGGAGGAAGCGGTGGGGGAGGATGGAGCGGCACAGGCAGGGGGAGGACGGAACGACAGTGGTTAGCACTGCGCGGTGGCTCATTGGTTAGCACTGCGCGGTGGCTCAGTGGTTAGCACTGGACTGTGGCTCAGTGGTTAGCACTGCGCAGTGGCTCAGTGGTTAGCAGCGAGTGCGGTGGGCAGAGTGGTCAGCGCAGCGGTGCTGTGTGGGCAGGGTGGTCAGTGCAGCGGCGCTGTGTGGGCAGAGTGGTCAGCGCAGCGGTGCTGTGTGGGCAGGGTGGTCAGTGCAGCGGCGCTGTATGGGCAGGGTGGTCAGCGCAGCGGCGCTGTCTGGGCAGGGTGGTCAGCGCAGCAGCGCGGTGGGCAGGGTGGTCAGCACAGCAGCGCGGTGGGCAGGGTGGTCAGCACAGCAGCGCGGTGGGCAGGGTGGTCAGCACAGCAGCGCGGTGGGCAGGGTGGTCAGCACAGCAGCGCGGTGGGCAGGGTTGTAAGCGCAGCAGCGCGGTGGGCAGGGTGGTCAGTGCAGCGGGGCTGTGTGGGCAGGGTGGTGAGCGCAGCGGCGCTGTGTGGGCAGGGTGGTCAGCGCAGCGGCGCTGTGTGGGCAGAGTGGTCAGCGCAGCGGCGCTGTGTGGGCAGAGTGGTCAAGGCAGGGCAGAGTGGTCAGCGGTGGGCAGAGTGGTCAGCGGTGGGGCGGACGGACACACACTCCGATATACTTACCACCGTCCCTGCTTCTTCCCTGGCGCCTGCGTCTTCCTGAGTCCCGACATGTCGCTGCACCCAGGACTGGATCCAATATGGCGTCCGGGAACTCTCGCGAGACTTCCCGGACGCCATCTTGGAGAAAGTATGTCGCCACCCCTGGAGCCATGGATCCAATATGGCGTCCGGGAAGTCTCGCGAGACTTCCCGGACGCCGTATTGGATCCAGTTCTCCAGGGGCGGCGACATGGCGGTGGAGAAGACGGAGGAGAGGTGGTAAGTATAGGCGACTGTGTGTGCGTGTGTTGTCTGTGTGGTGTGTGTGTGGTGTGTGTATGTGTTAGGGGCTGCCATAAGCGTAGCGGGCTCTATGAGTCCCGGCTCCCGCTTACGGCCGCCATCTTGGCTCACCCTGAGCGGGTGTAGCTCTGCCGGATGTTGGGACAAAGTGACGGATGTGAGGTCACAAATCCTTCCGGCTTTTATATACAAGATTGCACACCCACAGACCTCCATATGGAATAATGCACCCCCACATTTCTCCATATAGAATAATGCACCCACACAGTTCTCTATCTAGAATGCACACCCAAAGTCCTCCATTTAGTATAATGCACGCCACAGTCCTCCGTATAGTATATTGCACACTTAAAGCATGACATATAGTACAATACAACCCCACATTCCTCCATATAGTATAATGCTCTGCTCCGTACACCTCGTACACACACGGCTCTGCTTGGTACACCTCGTACACACTTGGCTCCACTCCATACACCTCGTACACATTCGGCTCCGCTCCGTACACTTCGTACACACGCGGCTCTGCTCCATACACCTCGTACACACTCTGCTCCACTCCATACACGTCGTACACACTCGGCTCCACTCCATACACGTCGTACACACTCGGCTCCACTCCATACACGTCGTACACACTCGGCTCCACTCCATACACGTCGTACACACTGGGCTCCACTCCATACACGTCGTACACACTCGGCTCCACTCCATACACCTCGTACACATTCGGCTCCGCTCCATACACCTCGTACACATTCGGCTCCGCTCCATACACCTCGTACACACACGGCTCCGCTCCGTACACCTCGTACACACGTGGCTCCGCTCCATACACCTCGTACACACACGGCTCTGCTTGGTACACCTCGTACAAACTCGCCTCCACTCTGGAAGCACACGGCTCCGCACACCTCGTACATGTGGCTCAGCTCCGTACACACGTTACTCTGCTCAGTACACCTCATACACACTCAGCTCCGCTCCGTACACACGCGGCTCCGCTCTGTACACCTCGTGCACACTTGGCTCCGCTCCGTACTCCTCGTGCACACTCGGCTCCGCTCCGTACACCTCGTACACACTCGGCTCTGCTCCGTACACCTCGTACACACTCGGCTCTGCTCCGTACACCTCGTACACACTCGGCTCTGCTCCGTACACCTCGTACACACTCGGCTCTGCTCCGTACACCTCGTACACACTCGGCTCTGCTCCGTACACCTCGTACACACTCGGCTCTGCTCCGTACACCTCGTACACACTCGGCTCTGCTCCGTACACCTCGTACACACTCGGCTCTGCTCCGTACACCTCGTACACACTCGGCTCCGCTCCGTACACCTCGTACACACTCGGCTCCGCTCTGGAAACACATGGCTCCGCACATAACATACACGTGGCTCAGCTCCGTACACACGTTACTCTGCTCAGTACACCTCATACACACTCAGCTCCACTCTGTACACACGCGTCTCCGCTTTGTACACCTCGTACAGATACAGCTCCGCTCCATACACCTCGTACACATGCGGCTC
The DNA here is from genome assembly GCA_033576535.1 of Allobates femoralis. NCBI lineage: Eukaryota > Metazoa > Chordata > Amphibia > Anura > Aromobatidae > Allobates > Allobates femoralis. The sequence continues at coordinate 73,322 of JARQOC010000080.1, forward strand.
CACTCCGTACACCTCCTACACACACGGCACTGCTCCATACACCTCGTACACACTCGGCTCCACTCCGTACACCTCCTACACACACGGCACTGCTCCATACACTCGTACACACGCGGCATTGCTCCGTACACCTCGTGCACATGCGGCATTGCTCGTACACCTCGTACACACTCGGCTCTGCCCCATACACCTAGTACACACTGGGCTCCGCTCTCTACACCTCGTACACACGTCTCCGCTCCGTACACCTGATACACACGCGGCTCTGCTCCGTACACCACGTACACACGCGGCTCCGCTCCGTACACCACGTACACACTCAGCTCAGCTCCGTACACCTCGTACACACTCGGCTCAGCTCCGTACACCTCGTACACACTCGGCTCAGCTCCGTACACCTCGTACACACTCGGCTCAGCTCCGTACACCTCGTACACACTCGGCTCAGCTCCGTACACCTCGTACACACTCGGCTCAGCTCCGTACACCTAGTACACACGTCTCCGCTCCGTACACCACGTACACACGCAGCTCTGCTCCGTACACACGCGGCTCCGCTCCGTACACCACGTACACACACGTCTCCGCTCTGTACACCTCGTACACACTCGGCTCAGCTCCGTACACCTCGTACACACACGGCTCCGCTCCGTACACCTCATACACACTCGGCTCAGCTCCGTACACCTCATACGCACACGGCTCTGCTCCGTACACCTCGTACACACTCGGCTCCGCTCAGTACACCTCGTACACACTCGACTCTGCTCCGTACACCTCATACACACTCGACTCTTCTCCGTACACCTCGTACACACTCGGCTCCGCTCTGTACACCTCATACACACTCGGCTCCGCTCCGTACACCTCGTGCACACGCGACTCCGCTTCATACACCTCATACACACTCGGCTCTGCTCCGAACACCTCATACACACTCAGCTCCATGCACCTTGTACACACTCGGCTCCACTCCTTACACCTCATACACACGCAGCTCTGCTACATTCACACTATACATCCCTCTTGATCCCACACAAACTCACCTCATCCATTTCTTCACCTCTTCACTTCCTGCTTGGTGGAAGCTGCCCTGCATACTCGGAGATGCTGATCATGTGATCCCTGACTCCTCCCCTCCATTGACATCATCACAGGTCCTGTAAGCACAGGCCTGTGCAGCTCCACAGGTGGGCTCACACTGCAGGGTGGGGGGGGATAACGCGGCGGCAGCGGCCAGGACTATAGTAGAGAGAGTGGCATCAGCAGGGAGCCCGCGCTACCACCAGGCGCCCCTGCGGATGCCGTCCTCTGTCTACTAGCAGCCGCACAGATCTAGCAAAGCCCCTGGGAGCGGGAGCAGGGCAGCAAATAACAATGACAGCTGTCTCCCTGCGGCGCCCCCTGGAGCGTGGCGCCCTGTGCGGCCGCACGACTTGCACATGCCAAAGGCCGGCCCTGACTGCATCCCCCTGTCCATCAGCGGCAGAGGGAGCGGTGCATATTACATTGCGCTCCCCCAGTAGTATATACAGGCCCCCCGATCCCCCCCCCCGTAGTATATACAAGGCCCCCGATCCCCCCCCCGTAGTATATACAGGCCCCCCGATTCCCCCCCCCCCATAGTATATACAGGCCGCCCGCTCCTCCCCCCCTGTAGTATATACAGGCCCCCCGCGCTATATACAGGCCCCCAGTTGCAGCCACAGACCTGTAAGAGAATAGCTTTCATACTTACCCTCCTCGCTGTTACCCGTGCTCCTCCGGTCTCCTTCCCGCTTCTACCCGGCGCATCCACAATGATGTCATTGTGCGCGGTCACATGACGCCGGGTAGAAGCGGGAAGGAGACGAGGACGCGTGATGACAGCGAGGAGGGTAAGTATGAAAGCTATTCTCTTACAGGTCTGTGGCTGCAACCGGGGGCCTATATATACCACACTGCTGGGGAGGCTGCTGTATATGCCACACTGCTGGGGAGGCTGCTGAATATACCACACTGCTGGGGAGGCTGCTGTATATACCACACTGCTGGAGAGGCTGCTGTATATACCACACTGCTGGGGAGGCTGCTGTATATACCACACTGCTGGGGAGGCTGCTGTATATACCACACTGCTGGGGAGGCTGCTGTATATACTACACTGCTGGGGAGGCTGCTGTATACCACACTGCTGGGGGCTGTATACCTGTGCTGGGGTCCACCCTCGGCTTATACACGAGTCAATGGGTTTTCCCAGGTTTTGGGGGCAAAAGTAGGGGGGTCGGCTTATACACGGGTCGGCTTATACACGAGTATATACGGTATGTTTGTTAAGGCACGAATCACACTGAGAGAAAAAGTACACTAAACCACTCCTCAAAGAAACAAGCTCTCAACTGAAGCTAAGGGGGCAGCTAGCTGTTATTTTCTGGCTAAGACCAAACCACATTTTGTTACTCAAGGTTGTACACTCACACCTGTTCAAAGCAGTTCAAACTGGTTTGAATCACTGACTGGTAAACCCCAACTTACAATTTTGCTTACAAAATGCTTTGTCCCAATTAATTTGCACATCACTGTAGCATAATGCAACCCAAAGACCACAATACGATAAAATGCACAACATACATAGCCATATACTATAAAGCACCCCATTGTTATCCATACAGAATAATGCACCCACATAGTTCTCATATAGCATAATGCAACACAAAGACCGCCATATGGTAAAATGCACCACATACTTATCTATATACTATAAAGCACCCCATTGTCATCCATATAGCATAATGCACCCCCATAGTTGTACATATAGCATAATGCACCACCATACTTCTCCATATAGCACAATGCAACCAAAAGACTGCCATATGGTAAAATGCACAACATACTTATCCATATACTATAAAGCACCCCATTGTCATCCATATACCATAATGCACCCCTATAGTTCAGTATATAGCATAATGCACCACCATACATCTCCATATAGCTCAATGCAAACCAAAGACCGCCATAAGGTAAAATGCACCACATACGTATCCATATACTATAAAGCACCCCATTGTAATCCATATATCATAATGCACCCCCATATTTCTCCATATAGCATAATGCACCACCATACTTCTCCAGATAGCACAATGCAAACCAAAGACTGCCATACGGTAAAATGCACCACATACTTAGCCATATACTATAAAGCACCCCATTATTATCCATATAGCATTATGCACCCCATATTTCTACATATAGCATAACGCAGCCCAAAGACTGCTATACAGTAAAATGCACTGCATACGTATCCATATACTATAAAGCACCCCATTGTCATCCATATAGCATAATGCACCCCCATAGTTGTACATATAGCATAATGCACCACCATACTTCTCCATATAGCACAATGCAACCAAAAGACTGCCATAAGGTAAAATGCACAACATACTTATCCATATACTATAAAGCACCCCATTGTAATCCATATACCATAATGCACCCCTATAGTTCAGTATATAGCATAATGCACCACCATACATCTCCATATAGCTCAATGCAAACCAAAGACCGCCATAAGGTAAAATGCACCACATACGTATCCATATACTATAAAGCACCCCATTGTAATCCATATATCATAATGCACCCCCATATTTCTCCATATAGCATAATGCACCACCATACTTCTCCAGATAGCACAATGCAAACCAAAGACTGCCATACGGTAAAATGCACCACATACTTAGCCATATACTATAAAGCACCCCATTGTTATCCATATAGCATTATGCACCCCATATTTCTCCATATAGCATAATGCAGCCCAAAGACTGCTATACAGTAAAATGCACCGCATACGTATCCATATATTATAAAGCACCCCATTGTTATCCATATAGCATAATGCAACCCCATAGTTCTCCATATAGCATAATGCACCACCATACTACTTCTCCATATAGCACAATGTAAACAAAAGACCGCCATACGGTAAAATGCACCACATACCGTGTTTCCCCGAAAATAAGGCTCCCCCCGAAAGTAAGGCATGCTAGGGGGTTAAATGTGCCTGCAAATATAAGGCCCTTCCCCCAAAAATAAGGCATACCCAGTTTTTGGCTGCAGCTTGTGTGTGGCTATGGGTTTGTGTGTGTGCGCATGCGTGTGTGTACGGTATGGATTTGTGTGTGTCATTTTTGTTTTTTTTTGCAGGTACACTACCGTATGGTACTGGAAGGCTGCAGTGGGGTAATGGGGACGATGGGAGGCAGCAGTGGGGTAATGGGGACGATGGGAGGCTGCAATGAGGTACTGGGGACGATGGAGGCTGCAATGGGGTACTGGGGATGATGGGAGGCTGCAATGGGGTAATGGGGATGATGGGAGGCTGCAATGGGATGATGGGAGGCTGAAGTGGGATGATGGGAGGCTGAAATGGGATGATGGGAGCCTGCAGTTGGATGGGAAAATAAGACACCCCCTGAAAATAAGACATGGCGCATCTTTGAGGCCAAAAATGAATATAAGATGGTGTCTTATTTTTGGGGAAACACGGTATGTATCCATATACTATAAAGCACCCCATTGACATCCATATAGCAGAATACACTCCCATAGTTCTCAATGAAGCATTATGCTACCCAAAGACCGCCATATGGTAAAATGCACCACATACTTATCCATATACTATAAAGCACCCCATTGTTATCCATATATCATAATGCACCCCTATATTTCTCCAAATAGCATAATGCACCACCATACTTCTCCAGATAGCACAATGCAAACCAAAGGCTGCCATACCGTAAAATGGACCACATACTTAGCCATATACTGTACTATAAAACACCCCATTGTTATCCATATAGCATAATGCACCCCCATAGTTGTATATATAGCATAAGGCAGGGGCGGACCGACCGCATGTGCAGCCAGTTCTATTGCACCAGGGCCCCGAGCTGCTAGGGGCCTCTCAGGGCTCCAGCAGGTCCGGACTCTCCGGGCTCCGGAGGGCAGGTCTGGACTGATAGCCTGGAGGGGCAGGACTTTTCCCTGTGGGCCGCCCACTTGTGGGGTGCGGGGGCCACCCACTCCTCCGGCCACAGCTCGGCTTTAAATCATTTGCGCTAAGTGGCCACTGCATGCAGGGGGCGGGGTCATGGACGTGAAGGGATGGGGCCATTTCCCCAAAGCAGGGCCCCTCTTACATCAATCAGGATGACAGGTGCAGGTCCCAGGCCCTCCCACCATCTTTATCATATCCCTGATCCCTCCGTGAGCTGATCATGTGACCCCTGATGCCTCCCCTCCATGAGACATCATGACAGGTCCTGTATGTGAGTATCATGTCTGTGTCTGAGTGTCTTTCTGTCTGTCTGTGTGACAGTATCTGTGTGTCTGTCTGTCTCTACACAACACTATACAGTATATACAGGTCCACACTACATGCTGTTCTAGTGTGCCTATATACTGTATATATATATAGTGTGGGCCTGTATATACATTATAGTGCTGTGTATATGTGGCGCCCTTGTGGCAAGGCGCCACAGAAAGGTATTGCAGTTTAATAAAAATGTAATGTCGAGCGGTGTTGGATGTGGAGGGAATTGCAGAGTCCAAACTTAAGCACCCAGGGATGATGAAGGTGCCAGGTGGGCACCGAAACGCGTCGGAAAATAAAGAAGGATCTGATTAACTCTTCATCTGCCAGCGTTTTCTTTGATGCAAGCCATTCTGGTAGCGCGGACCGTCATACACCTTTTCCCAAGTAACTAGATGCATTGTGTAATGGGCATAGAGCACACACAGTGTGTAATGTGCACAGTGCTTGCAGTGTGTAATGTGCACAGAGCTCGCAGTGTGTAATGTGCACAGAGCATACAGAGTGTGTAATGTGCACAGAGTCTGCAGTGTGTAATGTGTACAGAGTCTGCAGTGTGTAATGTGCACAGAGTCTGCAGTGTGTAATGTGCACAGAGTCCGCAGTGTGTAATGTGCACAGAGTCCGCAGTGGCCCCCCCCCCTTCCTTGATGCAGCCGAGCTTCTCCCCCAGGCATATAGGGCGAGAAGCACTAGGAGGAAAGTGAGCCGCATATGGGGGAGAGCATTATGAAAGAAAGGGGAACAGGGGGGTAGCTATAGATCATCTTGAGGCTGTCTTGGGCTATATATGTTATACGGAGGCTATGCTGGACTGTATATATTATCTGGAAGCTGTGCTGGGCTTTATATATCACCTGGAGGAGGCTGTCTTGGCCTATATATGTTATTTGGAGGCTGTGCTGGTCTGTATATATTACCTGGCAGCTGTGCAGGACTGTGTATATTACCTGGAGGCTGTGGTGGACTGTATATATTACCTGGAGGCTGTGCTGGGCTGTATATATTACCTGGAGGCTGTGGTGGACTGTATATAATACTTGGAGCTGTGCTGGACTGTATATATTAACTGGAGGCTATGCTGAGTTTATGTTATTTGGAATCTGTGCTGGGCTGCAGGGGCGTAACTATAATAGGTGCAGGGGTTGCGATCGCATCCGGGCCCTGCAGCCTAGGGGGCCCCAAAAGTCCCGCTGGCCTATAGAAAAAGACTAATACTATTAAAGATTTGCAATAATTGGGGGCCCCGTTGGAGGTTTCGCATCGGGGCCCCTGGGCCTGAAGGTACGCCACTGCTGGGCTGTATATATTATTTGGAGGCTGCAACTGGCAAATAATATATACAGCCCAACAGAAGCCTCCACATATAATATACAGCCCTGCATAGCCTCAATATTATATATACAGTACATTTAGTGTGGGAAAATCCGCAGCAAGAATTGATATGTGCAGATTTTCCCACACTAAAATACGCAGCATATGTGGACAGGAATTAGCAAACCCATAAGCCTTGCTGGGAAAACATACACCTGCATATTTGTTGCAGATCTGCTGTGTATACGCACCAAATACGTGGCAAAATATGTATCGTGATCTCGCCGAATACTAAAAACTTTGTTGCACTATGAGGGGTGGGGCTCGAAAAATTTCTTGCCGAGGGGCCCACTACAGTCTGGGTCCTCCCCTGGAATAATGCACCACCATACTTCTCCATATAGCTCAATGCAATGCGCCATACGGTAAAATGCACAACATACTTCGCCATATACTATAAAGCACCCCATTCTTATCCATATAGCATAATGCACCCCCATAGTTCTCTAAATAGCATAATGCAACCCAAAGACTGCCATACAGTAAAAAGCACCACATACATATCCATATACTAAAGTACCCCATTGTTATCCATAAAGCATTATGCACACCCATATTTCTCCATACAGCATAATGCAACCCAAAGATTGCCATAATGCACCACATATGTATCCATATAATATAAAACACCCCACTGTTATCCATATAGCAGCGTGCACCCCTGTAATTCTCCTTTTAGCACAATGCAACCCAAAAACCGCCATACGGCAAAATGCACCACATACGTATCCATATACTATAAAGCACCCCATTGTCATCCATATAGCAGAATGCACTCCCATAGTTCTCCATATAGCATAATGCAACCCAAAGACCACCATACAGTAAAATGCACCACATATGTATCCATATACTATAAAGCACCCCATTGTCATCCATATCACATAATGCACCCCCATAGTTGCATATATAGCATAATGCACCACCATACTTCTCCATATAGCACAATGCAACTGATGTGGCCAGGGCAAGGGGTACTCGGGCACCGTGGCTGATGACTTGAATAGGGAGTCACTGGTGGTCGGGATCCCGGTTCTGTGCCCTGGTTATCATTTGAGTAGATGTTGGTGGGGGAGAAGGGAATATTTACAGGGTATCGTGATGCCACCTGTAGTTCCCGGTAATATGGTACCGGTGCTGCGAGCCGGCCGCTGAGGTGATGGTGGGTGCAGCAGAGTGTGGAGCAGCTCCCTACAGGTGGAGCTATTACCTCAGGGCAGCAGTGTAGAAATGTGGATGAGGGAAGTTGCGGTAGGTGTTGGTGCTGCAGTTCTTACCCCTCTGCTGAGCTGCTGATGGTGCTGAGCCCTCCGGGCACCGCAATAAGTATAACTGAGTCCAATTCAACTTTACTCCACTTTAATGGATATCGGCAGATGGTGATGGTATACGGTACAGTCTGGTTTACCGGGGGTCTGTCACCAGTTCCAGGTTTCCCGTTATGGAGTCTCTAGATGTTCTTCCTTCTATGGCTTTCTGGGTTAAACTTATTCTTCTTAAATTCTACCACCCTCGCAGAGCTCTCCCGCCAGTCCCTTGATCTCCCACGGTGGGGCACGGGTGTCCTTTCCCGATTTAAGAGGAGCCCCGTCACTCCGCCGGCTCCAACCAGTCCTGGCCCGTTGCCCTCTGTCCTGGTTCTGTGAAGGTTGGGGTTCCTCACAGCAGAGTTACTGTCAGGCTAGTCCTCGCTGACTGCCTTCCCAGCACTGTCTAAACTGAAACTTTCCCTCCCACTACTCTATCCTAGGCTCCACCCCCACCCTTTTGGGACCTACTAAATTACCGGCCCCCCTATTGTAAGTGGTGTGGTCCTAGGTGGGTGTAAAAACAGACTCCATAAGGTGAACCTTGAACTGGCAACTTTACAGGGTTAACACATTATTATTAAAGTGCAATACTACCCTGTGGCGCCTAGTCACAGGGGCGCCACACAACCAAAAGACTGCCATACGGTAAAATGCACAATATACTTAGCCATATACTATAAAGCACCCCATTGTTATCCATATATCACAATGCACCCCCATAGATCTCCATATGGCATAATGCACCACCATACTTCTCAAGATAGCACAATGTAAACAAAAGACCGCCATTCAGTAAAATGCACCACATACTTAGTCATATACTATAAAGCACCCCATTTTCAACTATATAGTATAATGCACCCCCATAGTTCTACATATAGCATAATACCAAAGAATTTGTGATGACAATCATTTTCAGGAAGAAACTAAGTATTATCTGACTGAATTGCAGGGGTGTCAATACTTTTGGCCACAACTGTATATATCTATGTAATTATCAATCTATCTATTATAATAAAACCCTAAGGGCCCCTTTACATGCGGCTACATTTCTTGGGTGGCTACAGGTAACTTACTGGTTGCAGTGAAATCATGGAGAGATTATTCCATTTGTACACAGCAACAAGATAGAACCTTGTCTCCATGATTTCACTGCAACCAGTAAGTTACCTGTGGATAAGCTAGAAATGTAGCCGCGTGTAAAGGGGCCCTAAGGCTACTTCCATCAGAATGTAACGGTATGGTACGTCACATCATGGCTGAAATAGCCTCTACACCCACTCTGGGTGTTCCAATATGGCCGCTTCCAAAGCCCCACTCCCGCCATCGGTACAAGCTGTGGCCCCACACACACTCCCCACTCCTCCACACACCCTCCGACACTATCACACACACACACCCTTCCACGCGTCCCCCTCCTCGCTCACCACTTCCACACTCATACCCCCTTTCATACCTCCATGCACTCTGCCTGCCATACTTACCACCGGCTCATCGTCTTCCCCGCCGTCGCCGCTGCCGCCGCATCTTCGCGCCGCCGTCCCCACCATCTTGCCTCCACTCCTCCGTCCCGGCGACATCTTTCTTCCAAAATGGCGTCCGGAAACTCTCGCGAGACTTCCCGGACGCCATTTTGGAATAAACATGTCGCCCGGACGGAGGAGTGGAGCCAAGATGCTGGGGACGGCGGAGCGAAGATGTGGCGGCGGGGAACACGATGACCCAGTGGTAAGTATGGCAGGCAGAGTGCCTCCGTCCTCTGCTGACCACTATGCCCACCGCACGGCGCTGACCACTCTGCCCGCCGCACAGCGCTGACCACTCTGACCGCCGCAAGGCGCTGACCACTCTGCCGGCCGCTGACCACTCTGCCGGCCGCTGACCACTCTGCCCGCCGCACTGCACTGACCACTCTGCCCGCCGCACTGCGCTGACCACTCAGCCCGCCACACTGCGCTGACCACTCTGCCCGCCACACGGCGCTGACCACTCTGCCTGCCGCACTGCGCTGACCACTCTGCCCGCCACACTGCGCTGACCACTCTGCCCACCGCACGGCGCTGACCACTCTGCTCGCCGCACAGCGCTGACCACTCTGCCCGCTGCACGGCTCTGACCACTCTGCCCGCCGCACTGCGCTGACCACTCTGCCCGCCGCACTGCGCTGACCACTCTGCCTGCCGCACTGCGCTGACCACTCTGCCCGCCGCACTATGCTGACCACTCTGCCCGCCGCACTGCGCTGACCACTCTGCTAAACACTGAGCGACCATATACTGTGCTAACCACTAAGCCACCATACTTTGCTAACCACTGAGCCACCGCGCAGTGCTAACCACTGAGTCACCACGCAGTGCTAACCACTGAGCCACCGCGCAGTGCTAACCTCTGAGCCACCGCACAGTGCTAAGCACTAAGCCACCGCGCAGTGCTAACCACTGAGCCACCGCACAGTGCCAACCACTGAGCCACCGTATACTCTGCTAACCACTGAGCTGCCGTACAGTGCTCCATCCTCCCTCACCCCGCCGCTTTGTCCTCCATCCTCCTCCTCCCACCGCTCTGTGCTCCGTCCTCCCCCTGCCTGTGCCGTTCCATCTTCCTCCACCGCTTCCTCCTCCTTCCTTTGTCCTTCTCCTCTCCCGCCACTCCATCCTCCATCCTCCCCCTGCCTCTGCTGCTCCGGCCTCCCCCACCTCGCCGCTTTGTCCTCCGTCCTCCTCTCCCCCGCCGCTTTGTGCTCTGTCCTCCCCCTGCCGCTCCATCCTCCCCCTGCCTGTGCTGCTTCGGCTTGCCCCACCCCACCACTTCGTCCTCCATCCTCCTCTCCCCCGAGGCTCTGTGCTCCGGCCTCCCCCTGCCGCTCCGTCCTCCCCCTGCCTGTGCCGCTCCATCCTCCCACACCGCTTCCTCCTCCTTCCTTTGTCCTCCTCCCCTCCATCCTCCGTGTCCCCCCTGCCTGTGCTGCTCCGGCATCCCCCGCTTCGTCCTCCATCCTCCTCTCCCCCGCCGCTCTATGCTCCGTCCTATCCCCTGCCACTCTGTCCTCCCCCTGCCGCTCCGTCCTCCCCCTGCCTGTGCCGCTCCATCCTCCCCCACCGCTTCCTCCTCCTTCCTTTGTCCTTCTCACCTCCACCACTCCATCCTCCATCCTCCCCCTGCCTGTGCTGCTCTGTCCTCCCCCACCCCACCGCTTCATCCTACATCCTCCTCCCCCCGCCGCTCTGTGCTTTGTCCTCCCCCTGCTGCTCCATCCTCCCCCTGCCTGTGCCATTCCATCCTCCCCCGCTTCCTCCTCCTTCTGTTGTCCTCCTCACCTCTACCACTCTATCCTCCGTCCTCCCCCCTGCCTGTGCTGTTTCGTCCTCCCCCACCCCGCCGCTTCATCCTCTGTCCTCCACCCCCCGCCGCTCTTTGCTTTATCCTCCCCCTGCTGCTCCGTCCTCCCTCTGCCTCTCCATCCTCCCCCACCCCACCGCTTCCTCCTCCTTCCTTTGTCCTCCTCCCCTCTGCCACTCCATCCTCCGTCCTCCCCCTGCCTGTGCTGCTCCGTCCTCCCCCACCCCGCCGCTTTGTCCTCTGTCCTCCTCCCCCCTGCCGCTCTGTGCTCCATCCTCCCCCTGCCGCTCCTTCCTCCCCCTGCCTGTGCTGTTACATCCTCCCACACCCCGCCGCTACCTCCTCTGTCCTCCATCCTCCTCCCCCCTGCTGCTCTGTCCTCCCTCCTCCCCCCTGCCATGCCGTCCTTCCCCCACTGCTCCTTCTTCAAAGTTCCTCCCAATTCAGCCCTCACCGCCTTCCCCATGCAATCTCTATTTCTATATTCTAGAATACCCGATGCATTAGAATTGGGCCACCATCTAGTATATGTATATGTTTCTAAATATCGATCTATGTATGTATCAATCTTTCTATGTACCTCTAAATCTATGTACGTATCTATTTATGGATATATGCATGTCTCTGTGTATGTATACATCTATGTAGCTATGTAGGTATCAATGTTATTGATGGCAAACCACCCAATGATCTTGATTGGCGGGTTCACCCGACTTTTTGGTACAGTTCAAGCTCTGGGACGGAGTTGACGCTAACTTGCATGCAAAACCCCTGAGCTTGAACTTTACAGACATGGTGTGGAGGTGGGGGGCATGGTGGCTGCCAAAAACCCCCATAAATTATTAAAATACATTATAAATATACGTAGTGCGTCCTGCGAAGCGTCCTGCTGTCTCGATGGTTACTGACGCTTCTACTTCCGGGGCCGCCCATTAAATTCAGGGTTATTCACTGCACTGCATGGCTTGTTCTCGCTCTTTATAGATGCTTGTCTATATAGAGTGATGTAGCAGTGCTGACATTGCTATATCCATAGTGGACTACGTCAAACTGAAGATTTTTTGGAATAAAGATGGAGTCTCTAAATGTATTGGTTTGATTTCTAGTAAAATATATATATATATGGATACAGCTCCAGAAGATGGTGCATCTGTGAATGCGTCATTTTCTGGGGCGGCTGCGGACTGCAATTTGCAGCGGGGGAAGGGGAGCCAGAAAGCTTGGGCCACCCTGTGCTACGGATTCCAGCCCCATGCTGCCTAGTTGTACCTGGCTGGACCCAAAAATAGGGCAAAGCCACCGTTAAATATTATTGCATGAAATTCATGTAAAAAATTTAAACAAAGGGCTTCTCTTTATTTTTTTGTTCACAGCTGGATACAAATAGCCAGCTGTGTGTTGGGGGAAGCCCATAGCTGCCTGCTGTACCTGGCTGGCATACAAAAATATAGCGAAGGCCACATCAAACTTTTTTAAAATACTTCTTTACAAATGAAAAAAAAAACCCATACATTTAGGCACTGCATCTTTATTAACCCCTCGACCCTCAAGTCAGTGCTGAACGCTCTCGGCTCTGATTCAGCACTGAGATGTGGACAGCGGCAGGCACAGTTCATATTATATGAGTATAATGAGTGTGAGCACGTCACCTCCTGCTGTCTCTGCAGCCCGCAGCCAGCCTCCACCAGCCCGCAGCAGGCCTGCTCCAGTCCCCGGATACTGCTCCAGAGCCGTTCACCACACAGAACTGTGCATTCGAATTATAAGACTCACCACCCACTTTCACAAAAAAATAAGGGTTATCAAAAGTGGGTTTTAGAATACCAAAATTAATGTATCTGTATGTTTTTTCTGTATACAGTATGTATTATTTACATTATTAATAATCTGTTTATGTACTTTTTCTGTAACATCCATTAGGTAAGATTTCCATCTATTAAATCGATGTAATGTGTGATGAACATTAGTGAGGCATGCTTTTAAATTATCACCTCACTGAGTTTAGATGCAAAAATGGTGGATTTATATTGTTGTTAAATAACCTGCAGTTTGACTTTTTAAACCAAAATTATTAAAACACTCAGTTGAGCATAATATTGCAACTAAAGGAAGTAAATGAGCCCTCGTCCGTAGACTGTGAGCCCTCGTGGACAGGAACCTCTCCCGTCGTGTATCAGCAAGCATTGTCTGCTCATATGTACTGTACCTGTCCTTGTTACCCCCACTGCTTATGTAAAGCGCCATGGAACCAATGGCGCTATATAAATAAATAATAATAATAATAATAATAATAATAATAATAAATAATTATTATGATAAAATTCAATGTTTTTTTCTATTTAATATTAGAATGACAAGTCAGTAAGAGGAGAGTATTCCAAACGTAGTAAGTATCCTCTTAAATATATTTTTTATTTAAAAAAAACAAAAAGCGCATTTCAAGTGTTAAGCTTAAATGATGTGTCATGATCACATTTTACGAATATGCAAATAGAGTCCATGGAGCCTCGGTTAGGAGTCTCAAACAAGAGACTAGCCAGATATCCCTCCAGGGAAGAACCTAGCCATGGGGTGGCTCCTTGCGGAAACCACCATAACCAGCATATGAAGTGGCCCTTTTAGTCAATATCCAGCTCTTTACGAGTTTACAGATATGACAAGGGAATACCAAGGCCTGGTATCCATGCACAGACAGCTGTTTCGGTGTGTTGCCCCTCATCAGTGTGGAGTAGGATTCTGCCTAGTAGACCAACAACACAAAGCAATCACTTATCTCAGGGAGACCAGTCCAAGAAAACACTGCGGGCAGCCGGCTAAAGCGCTCAAACACAGTGAAATCCTAGGTGCATTGCCCCCTGAGAAATACAAATATTTGACTGGTCTCCCTGAGATCAGTGATTGCTTTGTGTCGTTGGTCTACTAGGCAATTGCTCCCACATATCCAGAATCCTACTCCACACTGATGAGGGGCAAAACCCCGAAACAGCTGTCTGTGGATGGATACCTGGCCTTAGTATTCCCTTGTCATAACTCTAAGCTTGCAAAAGAGCTGGATATTGACTAAAAGGGCCACTTAACATGGTGGTCTCAAGGAGCCATCCCATGGCTAGGTCCTTCCCTGGAGGGATATCTGGCTAGTCCTGTGTTTGAGACTCCTAAACGAGGCTCCACGGTGGGAGGCTGTGGGGATGGAGGAAGGATGGAGGGAGGCTGTCAGGAATGAGGGAGGCTGTCAGGAGAAGATTTCCTGTGTGCAAATCTGTTCCTGTGGTGATAACCTTATCCAGAAAGAAAACTGCCTGGCAGCCCCATCCTCTGCCTACGTCTGTCGCCTATATGGGCTCCTTCCAGTATACACAAATGGCGGCTGCATGAGACAATGGCGTCTCTTCATGCCATGAGAAATCACCCTATCACGTGATGGAAATGACATTATACCTGGAAGGAGCCAATACTTTCTAGCATCTAGCGTACGTCTGTATCCAGCCTCACCATCATGTGACTACTCTCTGTCCATCCCCCTCCTTCACAGAAATCGCCATAGTCACAGTGATAGTCTTCTAGCAAGCTACTAGATGGAAGGCTCCGCCTATTCCTTTGCCCATCCAATCAGAACAGTCAAAAAATGTTGGACCGAAGTTTGAAAACTCTGGTTCCTTGGCCACCTCAGGTGCCCTGTATATCTGCTTCGCCAAGAGCGCTGCTTCAGTACACTAGTGTGAGTCAATGCTAGAACTAGTGGATGTCATGTTTCAGTAGACAAAGGTGAGGGCATCAAGTGTGTGATACCAGACATGTGCCTGGCACCAAAAATGGCCAACATGTATGGTACAATGTGAGGAATGTGGTGCCCTGCCTGTTATAGATCATGTCTTGTAGTGGCAGCGCGCCATCAGGGGAGCTTTACACAGGACTGTGGACTCAGAGTCCATTTTGGTAGAGTCGGAGGTTTGGCTTACCGATTGCACACCATGACTGTGGAGTTGGAGTCTGATTCTGGGTCCATTTTGGTAGAGTCGGAGGTTTGGCTTACCGATTGCACACCATTACTGTGGAGTTGGAGTCTGAGCCTGGGTCCATTTTGGTAGAGTCGGAGGTTTGGCTTACCGATTGCACACCATGACTGTGGAGTTGGAGTCTGAGTCTGGGTCCATTTTGGTAGAGTAGGAGGTTTGGCTCACCGATTGCACACCATTACTGTGGAGTTGGAGTCTGAGTCTGGGTCCATTTTGGTGGAGTTGCATCAAATGAATTGGAAAAGGCAAAAAAAAAAAAATGTAGTAAAAATGCAATAATCAGAAGATTAACATTGATAATTAATAGTACTGGGGATCTGTTGAATGTCACTTGTAAATGAGTGTGGCTTGGACGTGGTTAGGGGCTTGGCTAAGATTTGCGTGGCGCACAGTGGGAGGTATATGTGTGTGTATGATGTAGCAGAGTTGTGTGCACACTAGGCGGACATCATACTATGTGGCTGGGAATTTACCGTGTGCACAAGCATTGCTTTCTCCATCTCCTTCTTTATTCCTCCATACAAACCAACGCGTTTCGGTGCTACCCTCGTACCTTCCTCAGGGTACATTCAGTCTCCTTTGTTTATCGTCTGTGGCACACTTAGGGTACCGTTACACGGTACAACTTATCAGCGATTGTATGCGATCTCGGGAGCGTGCTCATTTTGTGGACACCTGTGCAACATTGCTGGTGAGCTGTCACACATCCAGATATTGAGGACAACTCACCAACGATGTTGTGAGGAGGGATCGTTCGCAAACACCGTGAACAATCCCTGCTCACTGCTGTGAATGGGCAAAGTTGGCCGTGACATCGCTATTGCGGTGTCACACCGAACGATGCCGCAGGTTGCTTAAGTTGAAAGGTTTTCTTTCATGCAGGAAAACCTGTCAAATCCGACTTGAACAACAATCAATGTTGAATCGTGCGTTTACATGCAACAACGATCTCGTTTCAACATCGTTCCTGACGTCACCTTTGAACGATGTCGGGAACGATGTTGAAATGTGTAAGGGTGCCTTTACACGCCGCAACTTTTGGCGGCTATCGGAGGCAACCTAACGTGCGCCAGCACATTTTTCATGGTTGCCTCCGAACGCCGAAGGCGCTTTTACACGTCGCAATTGCGCCCTCAACCTAAGGCGATGTGTCGTCCCGGAAGTTCCCACACCAACAGCGGGAAACATCCGGTTGACTCCCGACGCCGCCTCACACGCCGCAATCCCCAAAGGAATGTGGGCGTACATGTTCAGCGCAGAGAAAACATAGGCTTACAAAATAGTTTTTCACCGCGCCCAAAACACGCTCATTGGACAACGCAATAGTGTCATGATTGGCCAGCCTGTGCAGGAAGGCTGGCTAATACATGACGCCATTGCAATTGTGTAGTGTGAATGGACAGCTGTTCAAATATGGCGCCCTGTGAAGGGACAGCCAATGGAAACACAGTAGTCACCACCAATCATCGCTGACGGGGTGCGGTGTCCAGCACGCTGTGGCACGCCTACGGGAAATTAATAGGCGACGCAGATTCCATCCCTATCGCCCCTTCACACACCAAAAGCAGGGAATTTGCCCTTGATGATCACCTCTGGTTTTCGAGCAGTGCTCTGAAATCGCAACTGAGCGCAACTTTAAAAATCACCACCGGATTCCCCAATTACACGCTGCAATTTCGTAGCAATTTCACGGTGACGGGGCTCCGGATTGTCTCTCAGCTTTCTCACCCCAGTTGCAGCATGTAAAGGTACCCTTATGGGGCCTTTAGGCCATGCCTTCCTGAGCCTCTAACAACACAGGCCTGCGATTAAAAGAATACAAGAGACGTTTTCACTGATTGTTATGTAATTTGGTGTGCTGATTACGAAGATGACCTCCATTTTTTTCCATCACGTAAGGATTTTTTGTAAAACCAAGATCGATATTTTTGCTAAAATTCTATTTAAAAAGGAATTCTGTCAAACAATTGTAAATGTAAATGTAATATCTGGCAACAGTGGTTTTTATCCATTTAAATTTATGTATAAATATACAGAGGCCCCCCCCTGCTGGCACATGGCCCCCCCATCGGTATACAGAGCCCCCCCTGCTGGCACACGCCCCCCCATTGGTATACAGAGGCCCCCCTGCTTCTGAGAAGGAGAATTCTTCATGGAGCTCAGTATTATCTTCTGATTGTGTGTGTAAACTGCTTCTCAAGGATCTGAGTAGGTAAGGGAGCATAATGCTTACATGGGACTGCTTGCTGGGGATCTGAGTGGGTAGGGGAACATAATGCTTACATGGGACTGCTTGCTGGGGATCTGAGTGGGTAGGGGAACATAATGCTTACATGGGACTGCTTGCTGGGGATCTGAGTGGGTAGGGGAACATAATGCTTACATGGGACTGCTTGCTTGCTGGGGGTCTGCGGGAGTGGCTAGGGGAACATAATGCTTACATTGAACTGCTTGCTGGGGGTCTGCGGGAGTGGATAGGGGACCATAATGCTTCCATGGGACTGCTTGCTCTGAGTAGGTAAGGGAGCATAATGCTTACATGGGACTGCTTGCTGGGGGTCTGAGTAGGTAGGGGAACATAATCCTTACATGGGACTGCTTGTTTGCTGGGGGTCTGCGGGAGTGTGTAGGGGAACATAATGCTTACATGGGACTGCTTGCTGGGGTCTGCGGGGGACATGGTTCTTACATGGGACTGCTTCTCAGGGATCTGAGTGGTTGGTGGGGGTCTGCGGGGGACATTGTGCTTACATGGGACTGCTTCTCTGGGATCTGAGTGGGTAGGGGAACATAATGCTTACATGGGACTGCTTGTTTGCTGGGGGTCTGCGGCAGTGGCTAGGGGAACATAATGCTTACATGGGACTGCTTGCTGGGGGTCTGTGGGGGGCATGATGCTTACATGGGGATGCTACTTGATAGAGATCTGCGTGGGTAGGGTGGCATGATTCACCCATGGGGCTGATCTGCGTGGGTAAGTGGGCATGATGCTTGCATGGGGCTGCTGCTTGCTTCATGGGGATCTGAGTAGTTAGGGGAGCATAATGCTTGCATGGGGCTGCTGCTTGATGGGATCTGCGTGGGTAGAAGGGCATGATGCTCGCATGGAGATGCTGCTTGATGGGGATCTGCGTGGGTAGAAGGGCATGATGCTCGCATGGGGCTGCTGCTTGATGGGGATCTCCGTGGGTAGGGGGCCATGATGCTTGCATGGGGCTGATCTGCGTGGGTAGGGGGGCATGATGCTTGCATGGGGGTGCTGCTTGATGGGATCTGCGTGGGTAGAGGGGTATGATGCTCGCATAGGGGTGCTGCTTGATGGGATCTGCGTGGGTAGAGGGGCATGATGCTCGCATGGGGCCTATTATAACAAAAGAGCCATTTGTGAAGGTGGCTCTTATCCCTACTCCCCAGGGACACCAGGGACCTCCTACTTTGTTCCTCAAGAGCGGCATCGACGCCTGCGCAGATCTCTCAGCTCTCGGGCATCTCACATGGTTCGAATCTGGCACCTGCGGAAACAGTGTGACTGTGCCTGTTCCCTCCTTGCCAGATTCCCAGCCACGCGGTCTGTATCTATTCTAATAAAACCCTAAGCCAGCTTCCGTCAGTATGTCATCGAAATGACATCACATTTTGACGGAAGCCGCTGTATCCCTAAGCAAGATGGCCGACTGTTAGCGAGAGCGGGGCTAATACTGCCCCACTCTCGCCATCGGCGGCCCCTCCTGTGCCCCCGCTCCTCCTGCCCCGATCCACTCTTCCTGCCCCCCGCGGCCCCCCCTCCCTCTGCCCCACCGCTCCACGCGGCCCCCACTCACCCTGCCCCCCCGCTCCTCAATGATGATAAAAATAAAAAAAGCCCATAAGGATACTTAGAAGACGGGTGGAGCGCGGCTGCGGAGGGTAAGCACCCCTATGGGCTTTTTTTTTATTTTTATCACCAATGAGGAGCGGGGGAGTGGGGGCAGCAGAGGGAGGGGGGCCACGGGGAGAGAGGGGGGCAGGGGAGCGCCTACTTCCTGCCCCCACCAGCTCCATCCTGCCCCCCCCCCGCCAGCTCCATCCTTTCCCTCCTTCCCCCTTCCTCAGGCTCCATCCTGCCCCTTCCCCTCAGGCTCCATCCTCCCCCCCGGCTCCATCCTTTTCTCCTCCCCCCCCGGCTCCATCCTTTTCTCCTTCCCCCCCCTGACTCCATCCTGCCCCCCCTCGGCTCCATCCTAACCACTGAGCCGCCACGCACTCTGCTAACCACTGAGCCGCCGCGCACTCTGCTAACCACTGAGCCGCCACGCACTCTGCTAACCACTGAGCCGCCGCGCACTCTGCTAGCCACTGAGCCGCCGCGCACTCTGCTAACCAATGAGCCCCTGTATACTCTGCTAAGCACTCTGCTGCGGGCAGGAGTGAACCGTGAACACGCCGTGTGGCAGCAGGGGCCCCGTGTGCCCTTGCCTCACCCCACCGTTGTTCCCCGGCCCCCTTCTGCCCGCACCAAGCCGCTGTCCCCGAGCCCCCTTCTGCCCACATTCGTCCGCTCTTACCCGGCCCCCTCCTGCCTGCACCCGCCTGCTCTTCCCTGGCCTGGCCCTACTGCCTGCACCCGGACCCCTCCTGCCTGCTGTGCCCTGGCCCTCTCCTGACCACACCCGCCCACTGTCCCCTCCTGGACTCTGGCACCACTGCTCACTGGCACCGTTGCACACCGATACTGCTGTAGGTATCTACTATATAATTGTCTACTTTTGTCTGTAACGCAAAACCTGCGTTGCTGGTTGCGGGCGGCTGGCCTGACCAATCAATCAGCAACAGGGACAGTTTGCCCGCAAATTGGCGCGGCACTTCAACCACGCTTTGCTGATTCGTTGCGCCCGGCCGGTTCCCTTGCCAGCAATCAGCGATATTGGCGCAGGATTTAAACCCAGCTTCCCTTTGCATTATTCTTAAATCTTCATAAATAAACTACATACATAGTCTAGAATACCCGATGCGTTAGAATCGGGCCAACATCTATAGTATAGCATAAGAGCACTCTGGGCGGGATCTGGTGCCTACGTGATATCATCTGACCTCAGCTTCCAGACAGAGCTCACAGAGATGCCCAAGAGCTGAGAGATCTGCACCACTCGCAAGTAACAGAGTAGGAGGTTCCCGGAGGTGGGGTAACAGCAGCAAGGTGTTTAGGTCCTGGGAGGGGAGTATACCTCCCGGACCTAAAATAATTTCTCATAAAGTGATTATTTTGGTGTCCAGGTGGGTAGGGGGACAAGAGCCATGTTCCACTCCTTCACTAAATGCAGCATAGGCGCTGCTGGAGGTGGCTTTTAGTTTAATAGGCCCTGCATGGTGACAGGTTCCCTTTAAAACTTTTTTCTTACTAATAGTATTGGGGGACGCAGGACTCTGTGTTTCTGCTCGGCCACCAGGAAGTTTGAAACTACATAAAAAAAGTTGGCTACACATTTCGGGCCGTGTTCTGTCCTCGGACTCTGCGGATCAATTTTAGCCTTGTTTCCATAGGAATCAGGCACGACTTGTATCCAGTGTTCTGCATGATTTATTATTTTTTTTCTGTTCTAGGTATTGTGGATTTCCCCCATCTACAGCAGGGTCACTGTGGAGAACATTTCATCACTGCACGTCTCTACAATCCATGTGAGGCCGTTGAAGAGATGACACTGTGGGAGCCTGATAATGTCAGATGAGTATAATCACTCCAAACTTATAGCTTGCTAGGGTTTGCTGTCTTGGGGTCTCTCGCCCTTTTTATTTTCTTTTGGGCAAGCTTTCTTCCCCCCCTCCTCCTTTTCCGTCTTCTCCCCCCCTCCTCCTCCTCTTTTCCGTCTTCTCCCCCCCTCCTCCTCCTCTTTTCCGTCTTCTCCCCCCCTCCTCCTCCTCCTTTTCCGTCTTCTCCCCCCTCCTATTCCTTTTCCGTCTTCTCCCCCCCCCTCCTCCCCCCCCCTCCTCCTCCCCCCTCCTCCTCCTTGTCCGCCCTTCTCTGCCCCTCTCCTCCTCCTCCCTCCTTGTCCGCCCTTCTCCGCCCCCTCCTCCTCCTCCCTCCTTGTCCGCCTTTCTCCGCCCCCTCCTCCTCCCTCCTTGTCCACCTTTCTCCACCCCCCTCCTTGTCCGCCTTTTTCCGCCCCCCCTCCCTCCTTGTCCGCCTTTCTCCGCCCCCTTCCTCCTCCTCCCTCCTTGTCCGCCTTTCTCCGCCCCCCTCCTCCTCCTCCCTCCTTGTCCGCCTTTCTCCGCCCCCCTCCTCCTCCTCCCTCCTTGTCCGCCTTTCTCCGCCCCCTCCTCCTCCTCCCTCCTTTTCTGCCTTTCTCCGCCCCCCTCCTCCTTCTCCCTCCTTCTCCCTCCTTTTCCGTCTCTCTCCGCCCCCCTCCTCCTTCTCCCTCCTTTTCCGCCTTTCTCCGCCCCCTTCCTCCTTCTCAGCCTTTCTCCACCACATCCTCCTCCTCCTTTCTCCGCCCCATCTCCGTTTTTTCTGCCTTTCACCGCCCCCCCCTCCTCCTCCGCCTTTCTCCACCCTCCTCCTCCTTTTCCATCTTTCTCACACTCGCCCCCTCCCCTTTCTCCAATTTTATTTTTTTGCAGCCACCAGGTCACCTTGCTGGTTTCCTCACAGGCACCTCCTGGGCTCTGGTCATTTCACATATTCTTCTCTGGGGACATCGGACCTCCGGCGTTATCTGGACAGCTCAAATGGACACTACCTTCCTGATGCCGGCATATCTCATGGCTACAAGATTGAATGTCCTCGAGTTACAGAGGATATACCTGCGCTCGTGTCTTCTCCAATGTATTAAACGATAAATTTTATCATAAATACAGAAATCAGATTTTTCAACAATTTTCATAACTGAAGCGCAGGGAACTTGGGTCCAAAAGGATTTTGCTTTCATTGTAACTTATCTCCGACGTCACTTGTTTATATATTGATTTCTAAATTTCATTGTTCTATATTTGTATAAAAATATGTATAACTTTCTCCTTTTTGTTACAATTATTTTATATATTTGTTATAATAAAACTGAGAGCAATGGGCAGAATTTTCATTTCTATAATCGGTGGCGTATCTAGGGGGGGGCACTGGTGGGACATCTGCCCTGGGCACAGCAGACAGGAGGGCACCGTTGGGCCTTTTGATGCAGCGCCCGAGATATTTTCCTGCTGGCTGCATATGTTGCCTTCCCCCCTCCCCATAGTAGGAGCCAGCTACACGTTGTCAGCTGCCAGTGGGTCAGAGAAACTGCCACATGCTGGTTTCCTGCAATCAGTTTTACAAGTGTCAGACACTCTGTACATTGGAAGCAGCACACTTTTACCGGCAGTCCAGGTCAGGGAGACATCAGCAACGTGATCAGGTCAGTTGACGTCACTCAACAGTGCCTGCAGAGGTGACAGTGGGGAGTGTAAGAGTGTGGGGGCGATATATGTGAAACAAACAGGAAGGAAGAGGTGGTTGAAGAATATGTGAATCAAATGGAGGGAGAGGGTGACGTGCTTATTAAAAATCAGAAAGTAATGAAAAAAATGCGTGGCCAAAAATATTACCAATACAACTCGTCACACACATAAAAAAGCCCTTACATGACTATTTTGGCACATTTACAGAAAAAGCCGATCTCTCAATATAAGGCAATGCAAAATGTGAACCAAATCAAACACGCAACGTTTCTTCGTTTGTATAATAGCAGCCAAACATAAAAATAAGATCTAAATCTGGTAATGCTGTGATTGCACCGATCCAAGAATAAAGCTGTCTAATCACCTATACCATACAGTATAAATTAAATAAATAAAAGCAATTCTTGACCTGCTGTTGATTTATTTTTCCTCCTAAAGACCTTAGCAATGGCCACTTTACACACACGTCCCGATATCGGTGTCCAACTCCGATAAAATGTCACGTGGTTCGTGCGTTGGCCCCGATATCGTTCGTGCGTTGTATGGTATAAATGTCCAATACGATGCACGAACGATGCCAAAACGATATCGGGGATCAAATGACCAGGCTCTCCAATGGCCCGATATTGGATGGACGTTGTGGCTGGATCGTGCTGTGTAAAAGCCCAACAACGATGTGGAGTACAACTTCCCCTATCCTCTCCCATGTTAAATGGTCGTTCCCTGGTTCGTTCGTACAAGGGGACGTACACATCGCAGTGGTGTTGCCTGCCGATATCGCGCTGTGTAACATCTCCTATGTGATCTTGGAATTCTGCCCAGAAAAAGTGAGCTCCCGCGGCGTTGTATCCAACATCGGACCGATGTTGGGAAGTGTAAAGTGGTCATTAGGCTCGGCTCACACTTATCTTGTGCTAAACGCTGATCACTTACACCAGGGATTATGTGTAAACATTTGAAATACTTTGTCCAGTGTCTCCCTCTGCCTCTTTAAAGGGCATTTTCCATAAGGGATTCTGTCTGAATACTGTCTGGCTTATGATCCGACAGTGTCCCTCTTTTTAAGCACAAAAGAGCAGTTGACCACAGGTTTGAGTCTGGAGCAAAGCTGTCGCCTCATTAGTAAATGGATCCACCTTGAGTTTCATATGAACCATGTGTTTCAGATATATAGGACGTGCTTAGCTTAGAGCACTGAATACATGTGAACTGATGCAAAATGTTATCTATGGCGGCCGTCACACGCTTCAATATCGATAGCGATATTGTTAGCGATCACATGCACGCGCGATCGCTAACAATATCGTTCACATCGCTGGTGAGCTGTCACACAGACAGACTCACCAGCGATGTGGAGCAGCGAGATCGCTGGTAACTATGGTACACATCAGGTTACTAGGCGCCGCGCGGCGCTTAGTAACCCGACGTTTACCATAGATACCATCTCCCAGCATAGGCTCTGCCGCTGGGAGATCGTTCATCGTGGTGTCACACACCACGATGAGGCAGATTGATCAAGCGTTTATCGCTTGATATGAGCTCCGGCTCACCAATCTGCGATGTAACGATCAAGCGATTTTACATTGTAAAATCGCTTGAATACACGCAGCGATGCACAAACGATATCGCTTAAGCGATCAAAAAGCAGATCGCTTAAGCGATATCGTGCTTTAAATTGATGCGTGTGACGGCCGCCTAAGGCCGGTTTTACATCACGATTTTGAGGCATCCGAGTGTATCAGTTTCAAAACTGATGCGATTTGTGCTCTCATGTGTCCTTTTTGCCATCCGATTTAAGCAGCCTTCCGATTTATTCACGGAGCCAAAATCACAGCCTGCTGCGATTTTGGTGTCCGTGACTAAAATCAGACACCACGGATCCGTGACAGATCCGTGATGGCCTATAGGGCTACACAATGGGAGCCTATGGACATCAGATCCGATGTCGGCTCCGTGATTATGTACTGAGCCTGCCCAGAGGCAGTGCACAGTACATAACCCTGCCTGTCCCTGTCACTCCCTGTCTGTCCCTCTTCTATCTCTGCTCCCCCCTATCCTCTCCCCCTGTCTTATTCCCTGTCATCTTCCCTCCGGTATCTAAAAAATAAAAAAATTCTCCCAGAGGATACATTAGTGACTGTCGCATGGAGTCGGCGGAAGGTAATGTATCCTCTGGGAGGATTTTTTCTTTATTTTTTAGATACCGGAGGGGAGAGGATAGGGGTGACGACAGAGGGGAGCAGGGATAAAAGAGGGACAGATAGAGAAGATGCAGGGAGAACAGGATCCACACAGATCCTGCATCAAATCAGAAACGGATGGCTATTTGCCATCCGATTGCAGGGATCTGTGGGGATCCTGTCAAAACACGGATCCCCACGGACAGACAGAAATCGTGATGTGAAACCGGCCTTATGGTGAGAAAAGTGATGGGTAATTAAGCTAATGAATATTCACCTTCTTGCCCACCCCTCTGAACCCTGATCAACACCCACACTCAGCCTGCTGTAGTGATAGAGGATCGTGATACACTGCAGCACTCCTAAGCTGAAATGACAAAAGTGTATTTCAGTCACCCTCTGCTCAGGAGAGCCGTGGGTCGTGGTGAGAAAGTGTCAGCTAATTAAGCTAATGCATATTCAACTGCACTCTGTCTACTGTATTGATCGAGGATCGCATCGCACTGTGAATCTTCTGAGCTGAGGGTGACAGCTGGATAAAAAAAACAGTGTCAGACTCGGCTCCGGAGTGCTGTCGTGCATTGCTGTGCAATACTTCATCAACAGCAGGAAGACAGCAGGTGTCGTTCTGGTTTAAGTGGGGTGGGCAAGTGGGTGAATATTCATTAGCTGGCACTTTCTGACAGCCATCCACTGTGGCTCTCCTGACCTGAGAGTGTCAGCGTGCATTTCTATGCAGCTGTCACTCTCCGCTGAGGAGAGTCAGCAAAGGTTGCAATGAGAAAGTGCTGACAGTACCGTAATACAAGCAGTCAGAGTGTGTGTCCGTGCAAGACTTGGGGCCACTTTACACACACCAAATTATCTGTCCAACTTCTGAACAACTTACTGGTTGCAGTGAAATCATGGACACATTGTTCCATTTGTACACAGCCACAAAATGGAACAATGTGTCCATGATTTCACTGCAACCAGTGAGTTGGTCAGAAGTTGGACAGATAAGTTGGTGTGTGTAAAGTGGCCTTTAGGCTGGCTTCACACTGCATTTTTTTTCCTGATCAGGTTCGTGTGTCTAAACCAGGAGTGTCTCCAAAACTCAGAACAGGTGTAAATCTTTCATTTATTCTTTTTCTCTGCAAGTTCCTCTTCTGATTTTGGCATCCAAACCTGATCGAACCTGATCATGGAAAAAAAACTGCAGTGTGAAACCAGCCTTAGGGCGGCTTCACACTGCGGTGTGATCAGGTCCAGGGATGAACCTTCATTGTCCGCAGATATGAGAGGAGAGGGAGAAGGTGCAGGGGACGGAGTATAAAATTGAGAGTTTTGAATAGCTGTTTAGGATTGTGAGACAGGAAGGTTATTAGAGATAAGAAGTAGGTTTGTTTTGTGGCGGTGAGTGCAGACTTGAAGCTCGTGAGGGACTTCTCATACATGGCCAAGTGCTTGGCAGAATGGGATTTCTTTCAACTCTGCTCAGCAACCCTGGAAGCCCGTCTCAGGTCTTTTGTGAGACTGGTGTGCCAGGGCTGCCTGTGTGAAGTTTCTTGAATGTGAGGGGGGCAGCCAAGTTGAGGGCAGAAATTACTGTGGGGTTATATAGGGTGGCAGCAGCATCTGCGTCATGTAAGGACGCTATGCCTGCGAGTGGGAGAAGGGATTCTGAGAATGAATGTAGATCAATAAGGTTGAGATTTCTTCAAGGATGAGTCGGTTTGTGGAGTGGGGGTAGTGTATTAGGAAAGGAGAGGGAAGAGAAAGTCAGTAGATTGAGGTCGGACAGGTAGAGGGGTGGGTTGGAGAGGTTAGTGAAGGAACATAGGCGGGGAATATGAGGTTGAGTGTGTGGCCATCTTTATGAGTGGCAGAGGAGGACCATTGAGAGAGCCAAAAAGGATGCAGTGAGTGATAGAAGTTTAGAGGCAGCAGGGTGGGGAGTGTCAATGGGGATGTTGAAGTCGCCCATGATGGTAACGGGGATGTCTGCAGAGAGGAAGTGGAGTAGCCAGGTGGTGAAGTGGTCAAGAAAAGTGGAGAATGATCCTGGGGGGGTGGTAGATAACAGCTAACTTAAAGCGAACCTGTCACCCCCTCCAGGCATCTAAAAATACCATAGCCACCTTCTGCAGCACTAAGGCTGCATTCTGACAAGGTGTCTATAGCATTTATGCTCCCTTGATTCACTGAAATAAAGACTTTTGTAAGATCTGTTTCAAACCTGATCCAAGACCGGGAGGCGGGTTTTCAAGTGTCTGTCTCCCTCCTCTGTGGTGTCAGTCATCCCTCTCTGCTCTCTGTGCACCGCCTCCAGGGCCATCTCCCTGCATTACAGAGCTTTGTCAGCTCTGCTACAACACAGAGCTGCTGGTATAGGAGACCCCACAGTAGTAAATCTTGCAGGAGGATCCTGAGCAGAGAAAGCCTTGCCTGCTACATATCAGCCTTGAGCTGAGCAGTTTTCACTTTCAGTTTCTTGTAAACAGCAGCATTGCTCCTCAGCCTATGATCTAAAGCACAAACTCAACTCTGCTGCACTGCTGACAGCTCAAGGCTGCTATGTAGCAGGCAAGGCTTTCTCTGCTCAGGATCCTCCTGCAAGATTTACTACTGTGGGGTCTCCTATAACAGCAGCTCTGTGTTGTAGCAGAGCTGACAAAGCTCTGTAATGCAGGGAGATGGCCCTGGAGGAGGTGCACAGAGAGCAGAGAGGGATGACTGACACCACAGAGGAAGGAGACAGACACTTGAAAACCCGCCTCCCGATCTTGGATCTGGTTTGAAACAGAGTTTATATAAGTCTTTATTTCGGTGAATCAAGGGAGCATAAATGCTATAGACACCTTGTCAGAATGCAGCCTTAGTGCTGCAGAAGGTGGCTATGTTATCTTTAGATGTCTGGAGGGGGTGACAGGTTCGCTTGAAGTTTGCAGGGGGAGTAGATACGACAGAGTGTACCTTGAAAGAGGGGAGAGTAGCAGAGAGTGGCAGTGGGATTGGCGTAAAGGACCAATTGTCAGACAGGAGTAAGCCCATCCCTCCACCATCCTTGTTGCTAGGGCGGGGGGTATGAGAGAGACTGAGTCCACCATAGGAAAGTGCAGCTGAGGAGGATGCATCGGGGTGAGCCAGGTTTCAGTTATGCCGATGAATGAGAGATTGTTAGTGGTGAAGAGGTTGTGGATGTAAGAGAGTTTGTTGCAGATGGATTGAGTGTTCCATAGTGATCCAGGTAGAGGGATTGGGGGAGCTGGTCGAATGGGTATAAGGTTATTAAAGTTGCGGAGGTTAAAGTTGGAGCGTGGGTATTGGTTAAAAGTAACTGGAGATGTGATGAGGGGTCCAGGATTTGGAAATATGTCATCAGCAAGTAGGAGAAACAGGGAGAGGGTTAGATGGTGGGGGTAGGAGAGGTTACGTGCATGTTTGGAGACAAAGGATTGTATGTTGTATATGAAGAAATAGTTCTGTGGAGGAGGTGAGGTGGCTAGGCAGGATAGAGGGAGAGAGTATTACTTCATTACTGAGTGGATGGATAAATGGAGTTAGTATGAAAATAAGTAGTATAGGGGTGAGGGTAAAAATAAGAGGAAACATAGTTGACAGTAACTATGTACTGCAGCAGGGGTGGGAAGCAGCCAGGGGAGCAGATGCTGCCAGGGATCAGATGCAGCGAAGAGATGTGTGGTAGCGATGAAGTCGTGTCAAGTCAGGACCAAGTCTATAACACAGGGATGAGGTATGGCACGGGATCAGATGCAGACAGGGATTAGATGCAGTGAAAGGATGTGTGATGGTGATGAAGTTGTGCAAAGTCAGGACTGCATGCGCAAGTGCAGCCGGGGATCAGATGCAGGAAGGGATCAGATGCAGCCAGGGGTCTGGTATAGCCAGGGATCAGATGTAGCCGGGGATCAGGTATGGCCGGGGATCAGATGCAGCTGGGGGTCAGCAGCAGCAAGAGATGAGCGGTGGTGATGAATCAATGCCAGGGTGTAGGCCGTTGGCGTTGTGCTGCTGGTGCAGGCATTCGGCAGGGGCTGGTGCTGGTGCGTGGCAAGCCCGTCGGCTTGTACTGAAGGTGCTTCCCTTGGCCTGTGTCTTTGGTGCAGGACAGGGATGTAGGAGATAGGAGGGGTCAGAGCTGAGAAGCTCCGGGATGCAGAGTTAGCAGTATAAGTGGACGGGCCAGTATAGAGGTACAGCCGGGGCGGGCCATTGCTGAAGATGAACGGAACTGCCAAGCCAGGCCGCGGAGCAGACTGGAAGCGGGGGACCCGCTAGCGGCCATCACAGTTGTGGCTGGGAAGGGGCTCGTCCGGTTCGGGCGGTGCTCGCCAGGGGGGTCCAGTGACTTCTCGGCCCAGAGGTTGGTGGATGGGCCTCTGTCAGGGATAGATGTAGGCTGGCTGCCTTAAGGTGGGAGGGGGGGACGGTACCTGCAGAGTGGTCTTCAGTGGCCTCATGAACTAACCAGAGGAAAAGGGGCACAGCTATGTGTGCCTCAGTGGTGCCCCAACGGGATAGGGCTACGATAGAGGCGATGAGAGGTGCCACATTTGTGGGATGGTAGAGATTAGGGCAGGATGGTAGGAGCCCTGTGGTACACGTGCCTCTCATACCGCGGCCATATTGATACTTATATTTAGCAGCTATGCAAACCCCCTTAATATGTCTTATTTTCAGGGTATGTCTTAATTTTGGTGAAATAGGGTAGATTCTCCAGCTCCTCCATGGAGTGCACGCTTGCCATTCCCGCATGCCGCAGTGTGATGACCTCATCACGGTGCTGCACACTGGGCCGCGGAACGACTATGTTTTCCAGACGCAATTAAAGGTACAGTGCCAGTCCTCCGGCGGCCATAGGACTGCCTTGGGTCTGGCCAGGGCAGACTGCCGTGCAGTGACAGAGATGTACATCCACGGGGACACACATCCATGTGAAGCAGGCGCTGGGGTCAGGGGTCGGCGGGCCTGTTCATGACCCTTATGAGCCCGATCGTTACGTCCTGCCTGGAAGGAGCTCATACATCCAGATGTAGTCACTAATATGTACCAGGAAGCAGCCCCCACTGTGTAGTGTCTTCAGCGGTGAACCAGCTAGACTGTATGGCCTGCAGTAAGGACCTGGAAGGAGACCATACATTCTGATGTAGCCACTAGTATACACCTGGAAGGAGCCTGTATTCTGTAGTGTCTTCAGTAGTGAACCAGCTAGACTGTATAGGCTGCAGTCAGGACCTGGAAGGAGCCTGTATTCTCTACTGTATAGGCTGCAGTCAGGACCTGGAAGGAGCCTGTATTCTCTACTGTATAGGCTGCAGTCAGGACCTGGAAGGAGCCTGTATTCTCTACTGTATAGGCTGCAGTCAGGACCTGGAAGGAGCCTGTATTCTCTACTGTATGGGCTGCAGTCAGGACCTGGAAGGAGCCTGTATTCTCTACTGTATAGGCTGCAGACAGGACATGCAAGGAGCCTGTATTCTCTAGCATCTTCATTAGTGAAGCAGCTAGACTGTATAGGCTGCAGTCAGGACCTGCAAGGAGCCTGTATTCTCTAGTATCTTCTGTAGTGAAGCAGCTAGACTGTATGGGCTGCAGTCAGGACCTGCAAGGAGCCTGTATTCTCTAGACTCAACCCTGTGCACACACGTATAGGACTGCGGAAAAATACACACAGGAAGTGATCACCATTGTGCAATGTGCATAGGTGGCATATTATGTACGGAAGAGGTCATGAACAGCTCCCACGTGATGATGTGGCAGACCATGGTCACAACTAACTTGGGTGTCTGCAGTGCATGGCCGCCATTTTACTGTAGCCCACATCAGGCAGTACTGCAGGACTACACGGGGACAGGAAGGAAACTTAGTCGCTCAGGTGCATTCCGGTATTTACAGGTTCCCGGAAGTTGCTCCCTTTTTGTTCCGGGTGCCGCTGCAATGGCAGCTGTTTTCGACTTGGACCTGGAATCGGAGGAGAATAGTGAGGAGAACGAGCCGGTAAGAAGGGTGATCGGGGCTCCGGAGGGAGGAGCTAAGCTGTGCGGCGCTCATTGGTGGGCCGGGCTGTGCACACGTCAGACTTCATTGTTTACATGGACGTTGTGTGAAAGGGTTAAAGTGATTGATCGTAACCAGAAATGGTGATCTTCATCCCCGACCAGTCACATGACATGACTGCATTGCCCAGTGCTCCTATAGTAATCATAGCAATGTATATCCTGCAGTGTCACCTCCTCCATAATAAGTTGTAATGTACCCCCTGTTGTCAGCCCCTTCTTTGTATAATAAGTTGTAGTGTACCCCCTGTTGTCAGCTCCTCCTCTGTATAATAAGTTGTAGTGTACCTCTTGTTCTCAGCTCCTCCTCTGTATAAGAAGTTGTAGTGTACCCCCTGTTGTCAGCTCCTCCTCTGTATAATAAGTTGTAGTGTACCCCCTGTTGTCAGCTCCTCCTCTGTATAATAAGTTGTAGTGTACCCCCTGTTGTCAGCTCCTCCTCTGTATAATAAGTTGTAGTGTACCCCCTGTTCTCAGCTCCTCCTCTGTATAATAAGTTGTAGTGTACCCCCTGTTGTCAGCTCCTCCTCTGTATAATAAGTTGTAGTGTACCCCCTGTTGTCAGCTCCTCCTCTGTATAATAAGTTGTAGTGTACCTCTTGTTCTCAGCTCCTCCTCTGTATATTAAGTTGTAGTGTGCCTCCTGTTGTCAGCTCCTCCTCTGTATAATAAGTTGTAGTGTACCTCTTGTTTTCAGCTCCTCCTCTGTATAAGAAGTTGTAGTGTACCCCCTGTTGTCAGCTCCTCCTCTGTATAATAAGTTGTAGTGTACCCCCTGTTGTCAGCTCCTCCTCTGTATAAGAAGTTGTAGTGTACCTCTTGTTCTCAGCTCCTCCTCTGTATAAGAAGTTGTAGTGTACCCCCTGTTGTCAGCTCCTCCTCTGTATAAGAAGTTGTAGTGTACCCCCTGTTGTCAGCTCCTCCTCTGTATAAGAAGTTGTAGTGTACCCCCTGTTGTCAGCTCTTCCTCTGTATAATAAGTTGTAGTGTACCCCCTGTTGTCAGCTCTTCCTCTGTATAATAAGTTGTAGTGTACCCCCTGTTGTCAGCTCCTCCTCTGTATAATAAGTTGTAGTGTACCCCCTGTTGTCAGCCCCTTCTTTGTATAATAAGTTGTAATGTACCCCCTGTTGTCAGCTCTTCCTCTGTATAATAAGTTGTAGTGTACCCCCTGTTGTCAGCTCTTCCTCTGTATAATAAGTTGTAGTGTACCCCCTGTTGTCAGCCCCTTCTTTGTATAATAAGTTGTAATGTACCCCCTGTTGTCAGCCCCTTCTTTGTATAATAAGTTGTAGTGTACCCCCTGTTGTCAGCCCCTTCTTTGTATAATAAGTTGTAGTGTGCCTCCTGTTGTCAGCCCCTTCTTTGTACCGTCTAATAAGTTGTAGTGTACCACCTGTTGTCAGCTCCTCTGTATAATAAGTTGTATTGTACTCCCTGTTGTCAGCCCCTTCTTTGTATTAATAAGTTGTAGTGTACCCCTGTTGTCAGCTCTTTGTATAATAAGTTGTAGTGTACCCCCTGTTGTCAGCTCTTCCTCTGTATAATAAGTTTAGTGTACCCCCTGTTGTCAGCTCCTCCTCTGTATAATAAGTTGTAGTGTACCCCCTGTTGCCAGCCCTTCTTTGTATAATAAGTTGTAGTGTGCCTCCTGTTGTCAGCTCCTCCTCTGTATAATAAGTTGTAGTGTGCCTCCTGTTGTCAGCTCCTCCTCTGTATAATAAGTTGTAGTGTGCCTCCTGTTGTCAGCTCCTCCTCTGTATAAGTTGTAGTGTGTCCCCTGTTGTCAGCTCCTCCTCTGTAAAATAAGTTGTAGTGTACCACCTGTTCTCAGCTCCTCCTCTGTATAATAAGTTGTAGTGTACCCCTGTTGTCAGCTCCTCCTCTGTATAATAAGTTGTAGTGTACCCCCTGTTGTCAGCCCCTTCTTGTATAATAAGTTGTAATGTACCCCCTGTTGTCAGCCCCTTCTTTGTATAATAAGTTGTAGTGTACCCCCTGTTGTCAGCCCCTCTTTGTATAATAAGTTGTAGTGTGCCTCCTGTTGTCAGCCCCTTCTTTGTACCGTCTAATAAGTTGTAGTGTACCACCTGTTGTCAGCTCCTCTGTATAATAAGTTGTATTGTACTCCCTGTTGTCAGCCCCTTCTTTGTATAAGAAGTTGTAGTGTACCCCCTGTTGTCAGCTCTTCCTCTGTATAATAAGTTATAGTGTACCCCCTGTTGTCAGCTCCTCCTCTGTATAATAAGTTGTAGTGTACCCCCTGTTGCCAGCCCCTTCTTTGTATAATAAGTTGTAGTGTGCCTCCTGTTGTCAGCTCCTCCTCTGTATAATAAGTTGTAGTGTGCCTCCTGTTGTCAGCTCCTCCTCTGTATAATAAGTTGTAGTGTGCCCCTGTTGTCAGCTCCTCCTCTGTATAAGTTGTAGTGTTCCCCTGTTGTCAGCTCCTCCTCTGTAAAATAAGTTGTAGTGTACCCCCTGTTCTCAGCTCCTCCTCTGTATAATAAGTTATAGTGTACCTCTTGTTCTCAGCTCCTCCTCTGTATAATAAGTTGTAGTGTACCTCTTGTTCTCAGCTCCTCCTCTGTATAAGAAGTTGTAGTGTACCACCTGTTGTCAGCTCCTCCTCTGTATAATAAGTTGTAGTGTGCCTCCTGTTGTCAGCTCCTCCTCTGTATAATAAGTTGTAGTGTGCCTCCTGTTGTCAGCTCCTCCTCTGATATAAGTTGTAGTGTGTCCCCTGTTTGTCAGCTCCTCCTCTGTATAAATAAGTTGTAATGTACCACCTGTTGTCAGCTCCTCCTCTGTATAATAAGATTGTATTGTACTCCCTGTTGTCAGCCCCTTCTTTGTATAATAAGTTGTAGTGTACCCCCTGTTGTCAGCTCTTCCTCTGTATAATAAGTTATAGTGTACCCCCTGTTGTCAGCTCCTCCTCTGTATAATAAGTTGTAGTGTACCCCCTGTTGCCAGCCCCTTCTTTGTATAATAAGTTGTAGTGTGCCCCCTGTTGTCAGCTCCTCCTCTGTATAATAAGTTGTAGTGTACCCCCTGTTGTCAGCCCTTCTTTGTATAATAAGTTGTAATGTACCCCTGTTGTCAGCTCTTCCTCTGTATAATAAGTTGTATTGTACTCCCTGTTGTCAGCCCTTCTTTGTATAAAGAAGTTGTAGTGTACCCCTGTTGTCAGCTCCTCCTCTGTATAATAAGTTGTAGTGTACCCCTGTTGTCAGCTCTTCCTCTGTATAATAAGTTGTATTGTACTCCCTGTTGTCAGCCCCTTCTTTGTATAAGAAGTTGTAGTGTACCCCCTGTTGTCAGCTCCTCCTCTGTATAATAAGTTGTAGTGTACCTCCTGTTGTCAGCCCCTTCTTTGTATAATAAGTTGTAATGTACCCCCTGTGTCAGCTCTTCCTCTGTATAATAAGTTGTATTGTACTCCCTGTTCTCAGCCCTTCTTTGTATAAGAAGTTGTAGTGTACCCCTGTTGTCAGCTCCTCCTCTGTATAAGAAGTTGTAGTGTACCCCCTGTTGTCAGCTCTTCCTCTGTATAATAAGTTGTAGTGTACCCCCTGTTGTCAGCTCTTCCTCTGTATAATAAGTTGTAGTGTACCCCCTGTTGTCAGCTCCTCCTCTGTATAATAAGTTGTAGTGTACCCCCTGTTGTCAGCCCTCTCTTTGTATAATAAGTTGTAGTGTACCCCCTGTTCTCAGCTCCTCCTCTGTATAAGAAGTTGTAGTTACCCCTGTTGTCAGCTCCTCCTCTGTATATATAAGTTGTAGTGTACCTCTTGTTCTCAGCTCCTCCTCTGTATATTAAGTTGTAGTGTGCCTCCTGTTGTCAGCTCCTCCTCTGTATAATAAGTTGTAGTGTACCTCTTGTTCTCAGCTCCTCCTCTGTATAAGAAGTTGTAGTGTACCCCCTGTTGTCAGCGCCTCCTCTGTATAATAAGTTGTAGTGTACCCCCTGTTGTCAGCCCCTTCTTTGTATAATAAGTTGTAGTGTACCCCCTGTTCTCAGCTCCTCCTCTGTATAAGAAGTTGTAGTGTACCCCTGTTGTCAGCTCCTCCTCTGTATATAAGTTGTAGTGTACCTCTTGTTCTCAGCTCCTCCTCTGTATATTAAGTTGTAGTGTGCCTCCTGTTGTCAGCTCCTCCTCTGTATAATAAGTTGTAGTGTACCTCTTGTTCTCAGCTCCTCCTCTGTATAAGAAGTTGTAGTGTACCCCCTGTTTTCAGCTCCTCCTCTGTATAATAAGTTGTAGTGTACCTCTTGTTCTCAGTTCCTCCTCTGTATAAGAAGTTGTAGTGTACCCCTGTTGTCAGCTCTTCCTCTGTATAATAAGTTGTAGTGTACCCCCTGTTGTCAGCTCCTCCTCTGTATAATAAGTTGTAGTGTACCCCCTGTTGTCAGCTCCTCCTCTGTATAATAAGTTGTAGTGTACCCCCTGTTCTCAGCTCCTCCTCTGTATAATAAGTTATAGTGTACCCCCTGTTGTCAGCTCCTCATCTGTATAATAAGTTGTAGTGTACCCCCTGTTGTCAGCTCCTCATCTGTATAATAAGTTGTAGTGTGCCTTCAGTTGAGTGCTTCTTCCATAGCATAGGTTGGAGTGACAGCATTCCCTGTACACAGTAATATGTAGATTTGGTGCCAGCACTCGCCCTATGAATTCACTGCCATTTGTCATATTCAATGTTGCCAATGTTGGCCCAAGTGGCCATCTCAGCTGCAGGCTGTATTCAATGAAAGGGTTCCTATTCTACATACTGTAACAATCAGTCTCTTCATTGGAAGCTTAGGGGTACACTTGGCCTGTTCGGGGCTTTTGTCAATGAGTGCAGAAACCAAAATATATGTTTGTACTGTGTTAGCCAGTAGATAGAAAAATATTAAAATCTGAGAGTCCTCAGTGGTAAATTTCAGAAGTGTCTTCAATTCCATATTGTATAATTCCAAATTCTATAACTGAGGACTCTCAGATTTTAATATTTTTCTGCAGAAACCAAGTAATTTCAGTATTATCTGTACTAAATGCTACTGTGTAATTAGGTTTAAAGGAGAGCCAGCCATATAGAGTAGTGGTGTCTCTCCTACCTAGGTGATGGGCATATCACTACACTCCCTAAGCTGATAAGCCATAGTGCCCGCTGATCTCTGAATCATGACAGTGTCACTCAGTTTGTATCCTTGTGGTACTGCTCTATGTGGTTCTCCCTATAGAGGTTTTCCAACAAACAAGATTACCGTAATTTAAAGTTGATTTAATCAATAGATCTTGGAATATTAATCATTTCCACAATTTGGATGTGTTTAAAAAATGTTCCTGTGCTGAGATAATCTTATATATGTGTCCCTGCTATGTACTGTGTAATGGCCATGTCTGACCGTACAGGGACATAGTCTGATCATACCACATGTCCTGTGCTGAGATAATCTTATATATGTGTCCCTGCTATATACTGTGTAATGGTTGTGTCTGACCACACAGGGACATTGTCTGATCATACATCTCCTGTGCTGAGATAATCTTATATATGTGTCCCTGCTATGTACTGTGTAATGGCCATATCTAACCATACAGGGACATGGTCTGATCATACCACATCTCCTGTGCTGAGATAATCTTATATATGTGTCCCTGCTATGTACTGTGTAATAGATGTGTCTGACTGTACAGGGACATGGTCTGATCATACCACATCTCCTGTGCTAAGATAATCTTATATATGTGTCCCTGCTATATACTGTGTAATGGTTGTGTCTGACCACACAGGGACATTGTCTGATCATACATCTCCTGTGCTGAGATAATCTTATATATGTGTCCCTGCTATGTACTGTGTAATGGCCATATCTGACCATACAGGGACATGGTCTGATCATACCACATCTCCTGTGCTGAGATAATCTTATATATGTGTCCTGCTATGTACGGAGTAATGGATGTGTCTGACCATACAGGTACATGGTCTGATCATACCACTCCTGTGCTGAGATAATCTTAGGCTGCTTTCACACAGCTTTTTTGTGCTGTCCGAGGGGATCAGACTTTTTGCAGCTCCCCTCGGACAGCAACTGATCCAAACTGATGACTGCAATCGGATGCCAAATAGGCATCCGATCCCGATGTTTTGCAGCATCAGTTTGGATCCTCTCCCTCTCTCCTCCTGTCACCTCGTCCCCCTCTTGTCACCCTCCTGTCACCCTTCTGCCCTCTGTCTGCCCTCTGTCTGCCCTCTGTCTGCCCTCTGTCTGCCCTCTGTCTGCCCTCTGTCTGCCCTCTGTCTGCCCTCTGTCTGCCCTCTTTGTCCTCCTCTTTGTCCTCCTCTTTGTCCCCCCACTTTGCACCCTCTTTGCCGCCCCTCTTTGCACCCCCTCTTTGTCCCCTATGTCTCCCCTCTTTGTCCCCTATGTCTCCCCTCTTTGTCCCCTATGTCTCCCCTCTTTGTCGTCCTGTTGGCCCCCTCTTTGTCCCCTATGTCTCCCCTCTTTGTCCTCCTGTTGGCCCCCTCTTTGTCCTCCTTCTTTGCAGAGCTTAAAAAATAAAAAAATCTTCATTCTCACCTCTCCACGACACCCGCGGTGCTTCCAGCTTCTCTTCTTCTGATCAACAGGACCTGGCGTGATGTCACAGTCACATGACCGGTTACCACGGTAACCGGTCATGTGACTGCACTGTGACGTCAGGCCAGGTCCTGGAAGCACAGAGCCGAGCGCAGGAGGCATCGCTGGATCGTGGAGAGGTGAGGCTAATGATTTTTTTATTTTTAACCCTTTCATTTCACTGGATATCACTTCTGCAATGTATGAATATACATTGCAGAAGTGATATTATGGCACACAGCGAATTTAGTGTACTGAGCATGCTCAGTGCACTAACATCGGGTCCGAGGAGACATGAGCTGTTTCCTCGGATCCGCGCTCCATAGGCCCCATGTTATTTGGTGCGGATCAGGTCGCTTCCAATTCGGTCCGATTTGACCCGCTGTGCCAAAAATCGCAGCAGGCTGCGATTTTGGGCACAGCAAAAAATCGGCCAGAATCGGATCCGACAAAAATCGGATGCCAATAAGGCCAAATCCGATGTGATCCGTGCCCGTAGGATAACATGGGGCCAAAATCTGATCCGTGGCTGTCCGTTTTACAGCGGACAGCCACGGATCACAGAAAAACGCAGTGTGAAAGCACCCTTATATATTTGTCCCTGCTATGTACTGCGTAATGGATTTGTCTGACTGTACAGGGACATGGTCTGATCATACCACATCTCCTGTGCTGAGATCCTATATATGTGTCCCTGCTATGTACAGTTTCATTTTTCTTTCTGACCATGGATGGAACACTGTCTGATCATACCACATTCTCCTGGGCAGGGGACGAAATAAAGTATACAGACATTACAGCACGGGATCACAAATCTTTCTTTGAGGTAAAACATTTTTTACAAGCAGGCAGAGAAATGTTTTACCTCATGCAAAGAATCAGCTGTGATCCTGTGCTGTAATGTCTGTATAGTTTTTTCCTTCCCCCCCTGCCCAGGAGATGTGGTAGGATCAGATCATGTTCTGTGCACGGTCACACACGGCCATTACACAGTACATAGCAGGGACACATATATAAGATTATCTCAGCACAGGAGATGTGGTATGATCAGACCATGTCCCTGTACGGTCAGACACATCCATTACACAGTACATAGCAGGGACACATATATAAGATTATCTCAGCACAGGAGATGTGGTATGATCACACCATGTCCCTGTACGGTCAGACACGGCCATTACACAGTACATAGCAGGGACACATATATAAGATTATCTCAGCACAGGAGATGTGGTATGATCAGACCATGTCCCTGTACGGTCAGACACATCCATTACACTGTACATAGCAGGGACACATATATAAGATTATCTCAGCACTGGAGATGTGGTATCATCAGACCATGTCCCTGTACGGTCAGACACATCCATTACACAGTACATAGCAGGACACACATATAAGATTATCTCAGTACAGGAGATGTGGTATGATTAGACCATGTCCCTGTACGGTCAGACACATCCATTATACAGTACATAGCAGGGACACATATATAAGATTATCTCAGCACAGGAGATGTGGTATGATCACACCATGTCCCTGTACGGTCAGACACATCCATTACACAGTACATAGCAGGGACACATATATAAGATTATCTCAGCACAGGAGATGTGGTATGATCAGACCATGTACCTGTACGGTCAGACACATCCATTACACAGTACATAGCAGGGACACATATATAAGATTATCTCAGTACAGGAGATGTGGTATGATTAGACCATGTCGCTGTACGGTCAGACACATCCATTACACAGTACATAGCAGGACACACATATAAGATTATCTCAGTACAGGAGATGTGGTATGATTAGACCATGTCCCTGTACGGTCAGACACATCCATTATACAGTACATAGCAGGGACACATATATAAGATTATCTCAGCACAGGAGATGTGGTATGATCAGACCATGTCCCTGTACGGTCAGACACATCCATTACACAGTACATAGCAGGGCACATATATAAGATTATCTCAGCACAGGAACAATTTTTTAAACACATCCAATTGTGGAAAGTATTATTATTCCAAGATCTATTTATTAACATCAACTTTAAAATTAACTTTATTCGTGGGAAAATCCCTTTAATGCTGTAAACTGTCCTGTACATTCTATATACCCAGAGACAGATATATGCAGTGCTGTGCA
The DNA here is from genome assembly GCA_033576535.1 of Allobates femoralis. Lineage (NCBI taxonomy): Eukaryota > Metazoa > Chordata > Amphibia > Anura > Aromobatidae > Allobates > Allobates femoralis. The sequence goes on from JARQOC010000080.1 coordinate 113,132, forward strand.
AATTAATTTGAACAAAAGAAGTTTTTCTTGCATTAATTTTACTATTTCTGATAAGTGTTTTATCAGTTCTTGGTGTCGTTTTCCTTTTTCTTCCACATTTCCCTTTTTGTTTTGGAGAAAACGATCCAGTTCATTGTGTGGGTGAATTATTCTTGAAACGGTAGATTTCCCAATAACAACAGTGGAAGTGATTTCTCTTACAGTCAGACTTGTATGTTCATTAAGAGTAATAATTCTAGATCTCTTCTGTGGAGTAACATCCATTGTTACAGGCACGAATCATAGAGAAAAAGAACACTAAACCACTCCTCACAGAAACAAGCTCTCAACTGAAGCTGAGGGGGCAGCTAGCTGTTATTTTCTGACTAAGACCAAACCACATTTTGATACTCAAGGTTGTACACTCACACCTGTTGAAAGCAGATAAAACTGGTTTGAATCACTGACTGTTAACCCCAACTTACGATTTTACTTACACAAATGCTTTGTCCCAATTAATTTGCACAGCACTGTATGCTGTATGAGACTGCCAGCAACCTCCCTGCTTTCATTAGATCCACAAGTATGCAGCCTCCATGATGATTGCCGGCCCCTGGTGCCAGACAGCTGGTTACTGTATGGTACCGGGGCGGTGGAGAGGTGCCAAGGGCTCTATATCCAGAGCTTTGTCTTATGATCTTAGTGGATTGTTTTTATGTCTTCCAGGATGACGACTCTGAGATTGCGGGATCTTGTGAAGTGTGAGTTCTCCTGTATAGCCCTGAGTCATTTTGTACTAGGCTAATACTTCTGACATTCTGGTCCTAACTGTAAGATTGTGTCACAGGTCTGACCTCTCATGTACTACGGAGTATGATCTTGCGGACAGCAGAATGTGCCCGGGGCAGGAGACCCTCTCCCCACAATGCTTTCACATACTACGAGTACTGGGACGAGGCAGTTATGGAAAGGTAACTACTCTGCTCTTGATCATAATCCATGGCTTTTTACATAACAATGGGGTTGTTTCTCATGAAGACCCTCCAGCACTGGCAGCAGTTGAGACCTAGTTCTATGCCAACCTGAATCCTGCGTCTGGAATGGGACCTAATCTCGTAGTATAGAAATAGCAGGGATGGGATGGGATTCCTTAGCTGGTAACACTGCACAATGGTCTACATGTTCTATGGAAGCCATCTAGATGATTCCGCCTTTAAAGGGAATGAGAACAATATTGTTGTCCTAGTCCCTGGATAGACTTCCAATGGTTGACTTGGATGAGGTGCACGAGGAGGAATGAGTGGTAGTGTTAAGTGACACCATTCACTTTACCATAGAACGATCATTAATGGGGAAAAAATTCAAGAAAGGTGGAAAGAACCCAACAATTCTGGTTCACTTTTATCTTGTAGTAAAAATGACCTGGGATAATGATTCTTCACAACAAAACAATCATGCTAATAACAAATCATCAATTTCTTATACTTCATGTGGGGGACAGAAATATTTACAGTTTTGGGTTTAATTAAAAGGGTTGAACAAAAATCTGTTAATAAAAGCAACAATTGTCCTTCAAAACCTTCTCATAGTAACGTAGTAACATAGTTTTTAAGGTTGAAGGGAGACTTTAAGTCCATCTAGTTCAAGCCATAGAAAGTTCTCTGTACTGTTCCCTCATATATTTATACATTATTATAAGATCACCCCTAAGCCTTCGTTTTTCCAAGCTAAATAACCCCAAGTTTAATAACCTGTCTTGGTATTGCAGACCCCTCAGTCCTCTAATAACCTTGGTCGCTCTTCTCTGGACCCGCTCTAGTTCAGCTATGTCTTTCTTATACACCGGAGACCAGAATTGTACACAGTATTCTAAGTGTGGACGCACTAGTGACTTGTATAGAGGTAAAATTATGTTCTCCTCATGAGCATCTATGCCTCTTTTAATGCATCCCATTATTTTATTTGCCTTTGCAGCAGCTGCCTGACACTGGCCAATAAATGTGAGTTTGTCATCTACCCATACACCCAGGTCTTTTTCAGTGACAGTTTTGCCCAGTGTTTTACAATTAAGCACATAATTATACCTTTTATTTCCTCTGCCCAAGTGCATGACCTTACATTTATCCCCATTAGAGCTCATTTGCCATTTATCAGCCCAAGCTTCTAGTTTACATAAATCCTCCTGTAATATAAAATTGTCCTCCTCTGTATTGATTACCCTGCAGAGTTTAGTGTCATCTGCAAATATTGAGATTCTACTCTGTATGCCCCCTACAAGGTCATTAATAAATATATTAAAAAGAAGCGGGCCCAACACTGACCCCTGTGGTACCCCACTGTTAACTGTGACCCTTCTGAGTGTGTTCCATTAATGACCACCCTTTGTTTCCTATCACTAAGGCTGCCTTCAGATTTGCAGATGCCTCCGCAGCGTTTTGCGGAGGCATCTGCAAGCATCTGCATGCAGACGGCAGCCCCTATGTTTATAATGGAGCGCACGGCGGTCTGCAGATGCTTGCAGATTTCCGTGCGCACCCATTCACTCCTATATGTGATATGCGCGCAGGCGGATGCCTGCGTACAGATCACACACTCTCGTCCGCACCAGGGACGCGACATGTTGCGTCCCTGGTGCGGGCGGGAGCGTGTGATTTGTGCGCAGGCATTCGCCTGCGCACAGATCACATATAGGATTGAATGGGTGCGCACGGCGGTCTGCAAGCATCTGCAGACCGCCGTGCGCTCCATTATAAACATAGGGGCTGCCGTCTGCATGCAGATGCTTGCAGATGCCTCCGCAAAACGCTGCGGAGGCATCTGCAAATCTGAAGGCAGCCTAAGCCAGTTCTTAACCCACTTACACATATTTTCCCATATCCCCATTGCTCTCATTTTAAGTACATCCACTGCATTTCTTTGGTCCAGTCCAGAACTTACTTCTTCATAGAAGCTTATCAGATTAGTTTGACAGGAACGGTCCCTCGTAAAACCATGTTGATATTGGGTCATGAGGTTATTTTTCTTCAGATACTCCAGTATAGCATCTCTTAGAAAACCCTCTAGGATTTTACCCACAGTAGAGGTTAAGCTTACTGGCCTATCATTTCCAAGTTCAGTTTTTGTTCCCTTTTTGAATATTGGCACCACATTTGCTATACGCCAGTCCTGTGGTACAGACCCTGTTATTATGGAATCTTTAAAGATTAAAAATAATGGTCTGTCTATGACAGTACTTAATTCCTGCAGCACTCTGGGGTGTATTCCATCCGGGCCCAGGGATTTGTCAATTTTAGTGATTTTTAGACGATGCCGTACTTCCTGCTGGCTTAAGCAGGTTACATTTAATTGACAGTTTTTATTATCACTGATCATTTTGTCTGTCATGGGATTTTCTTGTGTAAATACTGTTGAAAAAAAGTCATTTAGCATATTGGCTTTTTCCTCATCCTCATCCACCATTTCACCCAGTCTATTTTTAAAGGGGCCAAGACAATCATTTTTTAGTTTCTTACTATTTATGTAGTTAAAAATATTTTGGGATTATTTTTACTTTCTCTGGCAATGAGTCTCTCTGTCTCAATCTTTGCTGCCTTGATTTGATTTTTACAGATGTTATTTAATTTTCTGTATTTATTTAATGCCTCATCACTACCTACTTTCTTTAATTCCCTAAATGCTGTCTTTTTGTCATTTATTGCGCCCCTTACAGCCTTATTTAGCCATAGTGGTTTCCTCCTCTTTCTAGCATGCTTATTCCCATAGGGTATATATTGTGCACAGGTCCTATTCAGGATGCTGATTAATGTCTCCCACTTGCTTTGTGTACTTTTATGTCTCAGGATATCGTCCCAGTTTATTGCACTAAGATCACCTCTCAACCGTTGGAAATTTGCCTTCCTGAAGTTTAGTGTCCTTGTAGCCCCTCTACTACACATCTTATTAAAGGATACTTGAAAACTTATTATTTTATGATCACTATTACCCAAGTGATCTCCAACCCGTATATTTGATATGCGGTCTGGCCTGTTGGTTAATATTAGGTCCAGCAGTGCCCCCCTTCTTGTTGGGTCCTGAACCAGTTGTGAAAGGTAATTGTCTGTCATAGTTGTCAATAACCTTTTACCTTTACTAGAACTGCTGGTTTCTGTTCCCCAATGTATTTCAGGGTAGTTGAAGTCCCCCATAATAATGACTTCTCCCTGAGTCGCTGCTTCATCTATTTGCTTTATGAGGACATTCTACTCCACTTCCATTATTGTTGGGGACTTATAACAATCCCCTATCAGTAATTTATTATTTTTTCCCCCTCCCCTTATCTCCACCCACAGGGACTCTACATTTCCATTAGATTCACCTATATTATCACGCAGGATGGGTTTTTAGGATGATTTTACGTATAAACATACACCTCCTCCTCGCCTATTTGTACGGTCATTTCTGAATAGACAATAGCCCTGTAAATTAACAGCCCAGTCATGGCTCTCATCCAGCCAAGTCTCCGAAATCCCCACCATGTCATAATTATTTTCCAACAAAATCAATTCTAATTCCTCCATTTTGTTGGTGAGGCTTCTGGCATTAGTGTACATGCACTTTATGCATCTCTCTTTACCTCTATTCCTTCCTACTAAATTGACAGTTCTAACCCCACCCCCCATGCCACCCTCAATTTTATTACTTGTGCCCAGGTTACTATTTACACTATCATCCCCTCCTATACAATGAATACCCTTCCCCCCAATCCCTAGTTTAAACACTCCTCCAACCTTCTAGCCATTTTCTCCCCCGGAACAGCTGCACCCTCCCCATTAAGGTGCAGCCCATCCCTAGGATAGAACCTGTAGCCAACAGAGAAGTCGGCCCAGTTCTCCAGGAACCCAAACCCCTCCTTCCTACACCAATTCCTGAGCCACGTATTTATCTCCCTAATCTCCCGTTGCCTATCTGCTGTGGCACGTGGTACAGGCAGTATTTCAGAGAATACTACCTTGGAGGTCCTTGCCTTAAGCTTGCAGCCTAATTCCATGAAATCATCTTTAAGGACCTTCCACCTACCTCTAACTTTGTCATTTGTGCCAATGTGCACCATGACCGCTGGGTCCTCACCAGCCCTTCCCAGTAAGCTGTAAACCCAATCAGCGATGTGCCGGACTCGAGCACCAGGTAGGCAGCACACTGTTCGACGATCCCTGTCTTTGTGACAGATTGCCCTATCTGTTCCCCTAATAATTGAGTCCCCCACTACCAGCACCTGTCTGTCCTGCCCTGTTCTCTTGTCTTCCCCCTTACTGGAGCAGACACTCCTCTGGCTTTCAGAGGTCATGCCCTGTTGCAGCAGAGCTATCCCTGAACTCACACCCCCCTCATCTGCCAACATAGCAAATTTATTGGGGTGTGCCAGATCAGGGCTAGCCTCCCTGGCACTCTTCCCTCTTCCGCCTTCTAACTGTCACCCAGCTGGCTACCACACGGTCCTGCAGCTCCATACTACCATCCTCCCCCACATCTATCCCATTGAGCAACTGTTCAGTGAGCAGCAGACTCCTTTCCATCTTGTCTATGGATCTCAGCGTTGTCAGTTGTTCATTTAGATCCAGTATCTGGGCTTCCAAATGCACAACATACTCACATCTCACACAGCAGTATGCACCCTCGACCGGCTGTTCAAGGAATGCATACATGTGGCAAGATGTTCACTGGATGGCATTGCCAATCATGGAGCTCATTTCCTAATGGGGATTGCACCAGACAGAAATGATAAGTAAAAAGAAATGCAAAGTATTAATAAAATACAACCAGCAATTCAGTAAATCCTCCCTTCCAAACTCCCTGAATCCAAAGTCACTGAATCACAAGTCACACACTTACTTCTGTCTGCACTTACGTTCCCAGTCACACTAAGCTCGCGGTCACACTTTCTAACAACTAAGATTTAAATATATATATATATATATATATATATTTTTTTTTTTCCTTATCAGAAAAAATGTTCTCATTTGAGGGGCTCAAAAGTAATTGTACAACGTTACTTTACCATAAATAAAATGTACATGTTGAATACTTTTTGTAGAGAATTCTTAGCAGGCAATGACTGCCCGGAGTCTAGAAGCCATGGATGTCACCAAACCTGTATGTGATGCTTGCCAGGTGCTTTCTGCTGCTGACTTCAGCTGTTGTTTATGGGTCTTAAGCATGTGAAATGCAGCTCAATGGGGTTGTGATCTGGTGATTGACTCGGCCATTGCAAAATATTCTACTTTCTTCCCTTAAAAAAAAAACTCCTGGATTGCTTTCTCAGTATGTTTTGAGTGATTGACCATCTGTGCTGTGCGTACTGCGCCATCCAATGAACCTTCTGCATTAGGTTGTATTTGTCTCACAATATTTGAATACCAACTTCAAAAGATATATTTAAAAGATAAATTCTTTATTAAATAAACCTAAAAAGGTCAAAGGACCTACATGCAAGTGGACAAACAACAAAGTAGAACCACAATGGAATCATAAATGTAGACCTCCTATCAAGTCCCTATTTTGCATTTAGCCTACGTATCAAGCCTTCCATAAACTAACAACAGATATGTGTATGAACCCCTGAAGGCTACCCAGCTGCCATTGGACTGCATTATGAGTTAAGTTTGCCTTAGAAGTCAACCTAATTGCAATAACCTCTGTCTGACTCGGGGCCAGATCAGGATAGCCACCGAGGAGTGGGGGCACCTAAACCCTAAGGCCTCATTCTCACGCTGCGTATTTGGCACATTTTATGATACGTGTATTTAACCCCAAAAATGCATGTGCACCTGCGTTTCCCAGCAAAGTGAATGGACATTCACTTTCTGCCATTCAGAAGTCGCGTAATTTTACGCATCGTTTTTGGAGCAAAAAACGCTGCATAAAAAGAATGAACATGTCAATTCTTTCCAGTTTTTACATGCGTTTCTTCCATAGGCCACATTATAAGCACTGGAAGAAACACGCGTAAAAAAGCTGTTCTCTCGTGCTTTTATTTTACGCGCGTAAAAAAAACGCGACAAATGCTCAGCATGTGAACACGGCCTAAGATGTAAAACCTCCATTGATACGTAGGCAAAATGCAAAATAGGGACTTACTAGGAGGTCTACATACATGATTCCGTTGTCGTTCTACTTTGTCCACTTACATGTAGGTCCTTTGACCTTTTTAGGTTTATTTAATAAAGAATTTATCTTTTAAATATATCTTTTGAAGTTTGTATTTATATATCTTGAGACAAATTCGATACATTACCTTCTAAATATATTTTGTATACCTTTACCTTAGGTTGCATTTGAGCGGAAAGTATCACCCTGTACACTTCAGAATTTATTCATCAGCTTCTGTCTTCACTCATCTATATACATAATCAGCAGTTTTGCGCTTCCAGCCACTGTGCCAATATCACGCGAGCCGCCGACACTGGCCGGAAGCGCAAACATCCTGCCTGCCGCTCCCCCCACGCTCACCCGCTCCCCGCCACATCCTCACGCCACATCCTTCCGCTCCCCCGCTGCTCCCACTGACATTCCATGACAGCGGGGGGCGGAGCTAAAACTAAGCCCGTCACAATGGGTGTGACCGAGGACACTCCGACCACATAACACCAGTGTCTCTCAATCACGCCCATTATCACGCCCCTATTTCAACTCCGCCTCCCTCGCCCATTTATTTTTCCGGTTTCATGCTGCCACCAGACAAATGCGGCGCTCTGATGCACCATCCAACAAACTGCTAATCACCCCCTACTCCTAATCAACCCCTACTGCCCTTCTCATGCCTCTAATTACCTCCCCACTCAACCACACTGACCCTACTTACCCCCACACTGCCCCTGCTCACCCCTCTTACCCCCATATGCCCTCACTCACAAAACTGCCCTGCTCACCCCCTTACTCACCCACACTACCCCCACTCACCTACACCGCCCCTGCTTAGCCCCCCACTTACCCACACTGCCCCTGCTTACCCCCACACTGCCCCTCCTCACCCCTCTTACCCCCGTATGCCCTTACTCCCCACATTGCCCCTCCTTACCCCCCTAATCAACCACACTGCCCCTGCTTAGCCCCTACCACTCACCCACACTGCCCCTACTTACCCCCATACTGCCCCTGCTCACCCCTCTTACCCCCATATGCCCTCACTCCCAAAATTGCCCCTGCTCACCCCCCTACTCACCCACACTACCCCCACTCTCCTACACCACCCCTGCTTAGCCCCCCACTCATCCACACTGCCCCTCCTCACCCCTCTTACCCCCGTGTGCCCTTACTCCCCACATTGCCCCTGCTCATGCCCCCACTCTGTCCCTGCTTACCCCTCTCACCTCCCCCACATGCCCCCACTCACCCACACTGCTCCTGCTTACCCCCACCACTCAACCACACTGCCCCTGCTTACCCCCACACTGCCCCTGCTCACCCCTCTTACCCCTGTATGCCCTCACTCCCCACACTGCCCCTGCTTACCCCCCTACTCACCCACACTGCCCCCACTCACCTACACTGCCCCTGCTTACCCCTCTCACCTCCCCCACCTGCCCCCACTCACCCACACTGCTCCTGCTTACCCCCCCAATCTCCCACACTGCCCCTCCTTACCCTGCTCACCCACACTGCCCCCACTCACCCACAATGCCCCTGCTTAGCCCCCAACACTCACCCATACTGCCCCTGCTCACCCTCTTACCCCCCGTATGCCCTCACTCACTCCCCACACTGCCCCTGCTTACCCCCTAACTCACCCACACTGCCCCCACTCACCCACACTGCCCCTGCATAGCCCCCCCAATCACCCACACTGCCCCTGCTTACCCCCCACTCGCCCGCACTGCCCCTGCTGACCCCTCTTACTCCCCGTATGCCCTCACTCACTCCCCACACTGCCCCTGCTTATCCCCTACTCACCCACACTGCCCCCGCTCACCCACACTCCCCCTGCATATCCCACCCCACTCACCCACACTGCCCCTGCTTAACCACCCCCACTCATCCGCACTGCCCCAGCTCACCCCTCTTATCCTCCCACATGCCCTCACTCCCCACACTGCCCCTGCTTATGCCCCCACTCTGTCCCTGCTTACCCCTCTCACCTCCCCCACATGCCCCCACTCACCCACACTGCTCCTGCTTACCTCCACCACTCAACCACACTGCCCCTGCTTACCCCCACACTGCCCCTGCTCACCCCTCTTACCCCCGTATGCCCTCACTCCCCACACTGCCCCTGCTTACCCCCCTACTCACCCACACTGCCCCCACTCACCCACACTGCTCCTGCTTACCCCCACCACTCAACCACACTGCCCCTGCTTACCCCCACACTGCACCTGCTCACCCCTCTTACCCCCGTATGCCCTCACTCCCCACACTGCCCCTGCTTACCCCCCTACTCACCCACACTGCCCCCACTCACCTACACTGCCCCTGCTTATCCCTCTCACCTCCCCCACATGCCCCCACTCACCCACACTGCTCCTGCTTACCCCCCCAATCGCCTACACTGCCCCTCCTTACCCCGCTCACCACCCCACATGGCCCTAATCACCCACACTGCCCCTGCTCGCCCCTCTTTCCCCCCGTATGCCCTCACTCACTCCCCACACTGCCCCTGCTTACACCCTACTCACCCACACTGCCCCTCCATAGCCCACCCCACTCACCCACACTGCCCCTGCTTACCCCCTTACTCACCCACACTGCCACCACTCACCCACACTTCTCCTGCTTACCCCCCCCAATCACCCGCACTGGCCCTGCTCACCCTACTTACCCCTCAACATGCCCTCACTCCCCACACTGCCCCGGCTTACCCCCTGCCCACTCACCCACACTGCCCCTCCTTACCCCTCTAACCCCCCCCCACATGGCCTCAATCACCCACACTACCCTCCTCACCCCCCCCCCACTCACCCACACTGCCCCTGCTCATGCCCTCACTCACCCCACACTGTCCCTACTTATGCCCCCACTCTCTCCCTGTTTACCCCTTTCACCTCCCCCACATGCCATCACTCACCCATACTGCTCCTGCTTACCCCGCCACTCCCCCACACTGCCCCTCCTTACCCCTCTCACTCCCCCACATGGCCCCAACCACCCACACTGCCCCTGCTCAACCCCCCAACCACCCACACTGCCCCTGCTCATGCCCCCACTCACCCCACACTGTCCCTGCTCAGCCCCCACTCACCCCACACTGCCCCTGCTCCCCCTCTTACCCCCCCATATGCCGTCACTCCCCACACTGCCTCTGCTGATGCCCCCACTCTCCACACACTCACCCTGCTCTGCACCCACTCACACTCGCCCCGCTCAGCACACACACCTGCTCAGCACACACTCACCCCTGTTCCAGTACACATGCACCTTCACTCAGGGCACCCTCACCCTGCTCAGCACACACTCACCCCCGTTCAGTACACACGCACCTTCACTCAGGGCACCCTCAACCTGCTCAACACCCACTCACCCCTGCTCAGCACCAACTTGGCCACCTCACTCCACACTCACCCCTCAGGTTGCCCATTCATCCCACAGCCCCACCACTGACGACCCTCCACTCACTCTGCCCCCTCACTCACTCTGCCCCCTCACTCACTCTGCCCCCTCACTCACTCTGCCCCATCACTCACTCTGCCCCCTCACTCACTCTGCCCCCTCACTCACTCTGCCCCCTCACTCACTCTGCCCCCTCACTCACTCTGCCCCCTCACTCACTCTGCCCCCTCACTCACTCTGCCCCCTCACTCACTCTGCCCCCTCACTCACTCTGCCCCCTCACTCACTCTGCCCCCTCACTCACTCTGCCCCCTCACTCACTCTGCCCCACCACTCACTCTGCCCCACCACTCACACTGCTCTCACTGTGCCCTATGCTCACTATACTTGCAGTCTGCCCCACCACTCACTCTTCCTGCACTCTGCCCCAGCACTCATTCACCTCCGCACTCATCCTGCCCCGCGTTCACTCAGCCTACACCATGGTTACCCAGCACTCACCCAGCCCTCACTCACCCAGCCCCGCACTCATTCAACCTACACCACAGTTACTCCACACTCACTCAACCTGCACGCACACACCCTCTACTCACTCACCCTACCTGTTCAGCCTGCACTCACTCCACTCAGCTCGCACTGACCCCACTCAGCCTGCAGCCACCTCACCGCACTCACCTCTCTCACCTCACTCACCCTGCGCCAGGCTGAACAAGGAACTGCGCCAGTTCCTCATGCCACCATCCTCTCCCGCCACATTACACAAAGCACAGAGAACGGGGGCAGAGACCGATGGCCACAAATCACCACGCAGGGGGACAGACAGCACAGGGTGAAGTCACAGCTGCTGCCCCCAGTGCCAAACAGCCCGCCCCCATCTTGATGTCACAGCACTCCCGATGCATTTGCATCAGGCCTTTTTTCCCTATCGCCACGACAGCACCACCTGAGAGATAGGACCGCCCATCCAAGACAGGCAACCTCTGAGATAAAAAGGCGGGACCTCTCCTGAACCTCAGTTTAGGTTTCCTGTCTTGGAGGTGGGAGACCTCTGAAGCTCATGCGGTCCTGGCCTGACCCGGTAGCTGGAAGAAGCTGTCCTTACCTAGGCAGTGGCTCCGGACTTGGGTGCAGAAGCTCCTCCACAGGGTATCCCCTGCGGTGGTGGAGGGCACGGGGTCTGGAGAGGGCCACCAGCGGCCGGTTCTCGACCCTTGTTGCCGCCCGGACGTCGCAGCTGCAGGATTGGTGGCTGTCCGGCATGATTATGCCCCGGGTGAACAGGTTCCTCTGGGAGGGTAAGTCCCTGCCTGGCGCAGCGTTCCTGGGTCTGTGAGGGGCCTGGGAGCGGGTTCCCGGCGGCAGCTTTGAATTTTCGCGCCGGGAACCGCTACTTCCGGTTTCGGGGCGCGGACCGGAAGTGACGCTCCGCGCCTGCGCAGTACAGCCCAAGATGGCGGCGCCCAGCGTTCGGCGGCTGGGAGACGCCGCAGCTGCAGCCGGCAGTGTGGGGCAGAGTATGGAGGGCAGCGCCAGCCACAACGGAGGAACAGTCCGTGACACCTCCCGACCCAAGGGAGCAACTACATGCTGGCAGCCACAGGTCCTCTCTGAAGGGGTCCAGACAGGATGTGGACCCGAAAGCACCCCGGAAGTCGGTATGCCTCTGGTTGGGTGAGTGCCTTCGGGCTGTGCTGTAGGTATTTACTACACCCTCTTGCTTGTTTCAAGGACGGCTAGAAGAAGGCGTCTAAGCATCGACATAAAGACTGTGTTCTCTGCAAAGTCCCTCTTCCAGAGGATTATGTTAAGGATTATGTTAAGGATTTGTGTGCCCCTTGTATTGCGGACACTGTACGGAGCGAGGTTCCCAGTCTGGCCTCTAGCCTTACAGCTTTAGTGTGGGAGGCCTTTCCGTCCCTGCAGCTGGCCGGGATGGATGGGGGACATATGCGGCAGACGGCTTTGGGCTCTTCCTCTGGTACTGACCGTGCCGCTCGTTGTTTACACTGGGGGGGAACCGCAGGTCTTGCTCATCCTCTGCCTCGTCCTCCTCCTCTGGGTCCTCCTCCTCTGTGGACAGCGGAGAGGGGACGCCGTGGGTTCCAAGTAATGACACTGTTTTTTGCTTACAGCGATCCGTTCGCCTGTGGGGTTGGTGGATGGCCGTGACCCCTCTTCGGTGGCGGATTTAGGGTTCAGTGGTCTGTCTTCCACGCAGAGATGGACTTTTCCCTTAAATCTGAGGGCCCAGGGAAACATTTTAGCTCCTGGACTAAGCCTGTTCGGAAGGGCTCTCCTTCCTTTTAGGCTACTGGCATAATTCCTGGGAATCCACTGCTAGCATTTTTTGGTCCCTCGTGTTTTGGTTGCAGCAGTTGGCAAGTGAGGGACGGGTCTCCTACGGCAGAGACCTTGTCTTTCTTCTTTTGACTCTTGCCGCGGCAGCTTTACTGGCGGATTCCTCGTGGAATTGGCGGCAAAGGCTACGTCTTTCTTTAATGCTGCTCATCATGCCTTATGGTGGGGGCCTGGCCCGGTGTTGCCCACTCTGGGTTTTCTTTACCTGGTGCGGGTGCTTTTCCGGTTGGTACGTCGCTAGCTGATATCTTGGCCGGGGCTTGTGCCAAGGTGGATGTTTTTTCCCTCCGGGGTTCCGGCTCCAGCCTTCCGGGGCCGTTCCCCTTTGTGAACCTCTGTTTGCTAAACGGAGGTCCCCTAGTCGGATCCGAAGTTCTTGGGCCAAGGGGGGAAGCATGTAGTCGGAGTTTTTTTTGGTTTGGGGGTTCCTCCTTTGGCGAGTAGTTCCAGTATCAGTGACGGCTCGCTCCAGGAGGAGGAAGGCTTGACCCTCTCTCCCAGCCGGCTCCGGGGTTGGGGCTTGCGAGGGTGCTCTCGCTCTTCTCAGTGACGGGTTGACACTGGGATTCGCTTCGGCTCCTGGGGGCCCCTGGTGATTGTGTCTGTCCGCTGTTCAGGAAAAGGCGCTTTTCTGATAAGAGGGGTACGGGCCCTTGTGCGACTAAGGGGGGTTCCCCGGTTCCTCCAGCCGCCTGCGGCAGGGGGTTCTGTTCCCCGCTGTTTCTCGTGCCACAGCCAGTCGGTTCGTTCCAGACTTTTATACCCCTGAATCCCCGGAACAGCTTTCTGGTGCGGAGTTCGTTACTGAGGGGGACTTGGTACTCGACAATCTGGGTTGGTTGCCATATTGTTTCAGGGTGGGGCTGGATCTGCGGGACGCATAACACAATGTTCCGGTTCCCCGTCACCACCGGCAGTTCTGATGTTCGCCCGGTTTGGGGGGCTTCCTCTGCCTTGCTGAGCCAGGCTCTCCCCTTCGGCCTGGCGATGGTTCCTCGGCTTTTCACGGCGCTGCTGGCAGTAGTGAGGCCACTTCCAACGTCCGCGGGGTTTAATTATTCCATATCTGGACGTTTGCTGCTTGTGGGGGACCCCTGGGGTTTGTGCCCGTCTGCAGCTGGTTTAGTCTTCCCTGGGTCAGCTGAGTTGGATTGTTGATCTGGGAAGGTCCAGGCTGTTCCCCGCCACGCGTCAGCTGGTTCTGGGGTTATTGCTGGGTTCCCAGTCTCTGCTTTACCTCCTTCTGGACGTCGGGGGTCGTGGCGTGGCTGAAAGCAGTCCAGAGACCCCGCACGGGCATACTGTTGGGAAGCTCCCCGCTGACCTCGAGGCCATTGCGTCTTCGGTCATCCTTTTCTGCAGTACAGGGGCTCTCCTCGGTTGGTTTTCCGGAGGGCTGTGTCCCTCTTGGGCTCCCTCTTGTCCTGTATCCCCACTGTTCCTTGGGCACGGTTGCGCTCTCGGGCCCTTCTGTGGATGGTTCCCCAGCGTCAGCTCGGGTTAGGGGCGGCCTTGGACGCATAGATTGTTCTGTCCCTCCGCCTTTAGATTCTCTGGAGGGGGGGCTGCTCCCTGGGCGCCTCTCCAGGGGCGTCCCGTGGTGTGGTCCGGTCTCCGATGCTTACCACGGAGGCCAGTTCCTGGCTCCTTCGGGACCTGTCCGCTCGGGGGGCCTGAGACTCATCGCCTCTCCAGGCTGTCCTCCCTTATGCGGGAGTTCCTGGCTGTTTGGAAGGCAGTTCTGCGTTCCTTACTTCCCTGTGGGGGCACCATCTTAGTGTCCTCTCCGGCTACAGTGTGTGGTGGCTTCCTGGCACCGTCAGGGGGACACCCGGTCTCAGGCACTCATGGTAGTTACGCGGGGCGTTGTCAGCTGTTGGAACGCCCGTCTGATTCCCTCTCTGCCCTTCGCATGCGGGGAAGTGTCAACTTCCTGGACGGATTTTCTCTGCAGGGTGCTGCTCCAACGGGAGCAGTGGGCCCTGGATTTGAGTGTTTTTTATTTTTCGCTCCGATTGTGGCCAGGTTGGGCCTTCTGGAGATGGATTTCTTTGCCCTCGAGAGCACGGTCTGGTGTGTGGATTCAGTTCGCTGATTCCCGGAGTCCGGCCCGTTGCTGGGGACGCTGTACTGATCCCCTGGTCCTTGGGCCTTCTGTGTCCCTTCCCTCCCTTGGTTAGTTTCCTGCAGTGCTTCGGAAGGTCAGGACGGACAGGGCGAGGGTCGTCGTGATGGCGCCCTTCTGGCCCCGGGGAGCTTGGTTCTTTTGGCTCAGTCGCCTGTCCATCCAGGCTCCCTGGACTCTCCCCCTCTTCCAGTCTCTCCTGCGGGGGCCGGTCCCCCTTCCGCTGGTCTCCGGCTGACAGCGTGGGACTTGACCAGGGGCTCCGGTCACGTGGGGGATTCTCTGGGGGCCTTGTTCGTGTGCTGAGGTCCGGTCGGACGCCGGTTGCCACCGTTTTTTTTCTGGTACCGGGTGGTTACCTTTTCTGTCTTCTTCAGGGACGAGTCCGGACGGTGGGCTCCTGTGCCGGCAGTTTTTGACTTCCTCCAGTGGGTGGCGGATTGGTCTCGGTCGATTCCCTGGAGCTCTGATTTTCGGCTTTGGGGGCCTGTGCCTTTGTTCCCTCGATGGGTCTTCTTGGGTGTCGTGGGTTTTCCGGTCCTGCCGGGGGGGGGCCACTCCTGTTCCCTGTCCAAAAGTGGTTCCTTGAGGTCTCATTTTAGTTCTGGATGCCTTAACCACGCCTCCCTTTGGGCTTTTCTCTTGTGCTTCGCCTAGGGTCCTGCCTCTGCAGTTGGTCCTGTTGGGGGGTGGCTTGCCGTCCGCCAGCCTTTTTTTGTGTCCTCCTGGCCTTGTCGGTGGTGGGGCCTTGTTCTCCGTTCGGCTGGACAGGGTCATCCTCTACCTGGTTCCTTCCTTCTTCCCAAGGTGGCTCTCATGTTCCGCGGACTGCGGGAGCTTGTTCTCCCTTCCTTCTGTGGTCTTCCTACAATTCTGAAGGACGTGGTTCTCCACACGTTCATGGTCTGGTGGGAGTTGCTTGCCTGCTTCGTCGGGCCACGGCCTGGCGTCTGGCTCTGTCCCTCTTGTTTTTTATTTCGGGGAGCCTCTTGGGGTGAGGCAGTGTCCGTGGGTGCCCTTACTTGGTGGTTGCGGGAAGCCTTCGCTCTTGCTTATTCCGGTCAGGTGCGGGTCCCGGGGGGGCCTTTGTGCACTTCCACCAGGGCAGTAGCTGCTTCCTGGGCGGGGGTGGCTGTTGTCCCCTTAGACTTGATCTGTGGGGCTGCTCCTTCTCTTTTCTTCGAGCATGTCAGGCTTGATCTTGCTGCCGCTATGGTGGTGACCTTTGGTAGACGAGTTCTGCTAGCGGTGGTCCCTCCCTAATTTTCTTTTCTCTGAAATCTCTCAGGTGGTGCTGTCGTGGTGATAGGGAAAAATCTAAATTACTTACCGGTAATGTGTTTTTCATGAGCCACGACAGCACCACCGCATCCCTCCCTATTGCCTGTTGGTGTTGGTCCCGTTTGGAGGGGGGGGTGTGATTTGTTGAGTTCTTTTGGTTGTGTACTAATGCTTGTTGGGTTCCCCCTCCGGTCTCTGTAACCGAAACTGAGGTTCAGGAGAGGTCCCGCCTTTTTATCTCAGAGGTTTCCTGTCTTGGATGGGCGGTCCTATCTCTCAGGTGGTGCTGTCGTGGCTCATGAAAAACACATTACCGGTAAGTAATTTAGATTTTACTAGTCTACTTATATAATCGGGAGTTTGGGATTCGGGCACTGTAGCCGAATCCCAAAATCCTTTGCGGCACTGCGAGCGATGAGAGCCGCAGCCGCACTAGCTCACACCGCCGCCACACTCACCGCTGGGGCCTCAGTGTCGCCATGCTGGTGGAGTAGCAGTGTAGAGGCAGCGCCCCTCTCCCCGGAATACACACTGGTCGCAGCGGCGGCTCTCCTCACAGCCCCCCCACGGCAACCCCGCTCCTCCTCCTGCCACCCCCCCCCCGCTCCTCCTGCTGCCCCCCACTCACACTTTCCCCCACTCCTTCTGCCCCACTCGCGCTCCCCCCTGCTCCTTCTGCCCTGCCCGCGCTCCTCTCCACTTGCGCTCCCCGCGTTCCCCCGCTCCTGTGTCATCTGTCCTTATATTTACCCTCCGCTGAGCGCTTGGTGCTGGGAGTAGTAGCAGCCATTGTGCTGATAGGACCTTGCATGATGTCAGAATGACATCTGCGTTCTGCGCTGTGATTGGCCCGCTTGCGGTCATGTGATATGTGACGTACTTATCACATGACTGCAAGCGCCCCAATCACAGCGCAGAACGCAGATGTCATTTTGACATCATGCAAGGCCCTATCAGCACAATGGCTGTTACTACTCCAGCACCAAGCACTCGGCGGATTGTAAGTATAAGAATTTCACAGCCTCCTCCATCCTCACAGCCTCCTCCATCCTCAAAGCCTTCTCCATCCTCACAGCCTCCTCCATCCTCACAGCCTCCTCCATCCTCACAGCCTCCTCCATCCTCACAGCCTCCCTATCCTCACAGCCTCCCTATCCTCACAGCCTCCTCCATCCCCTCAGCCTCCTCCATCCTCACAGTATCCCTATCCTCACAGCTTCCTCCATCTTCACAGCCTCCTCCGTCCTTACAGCCTCCTCCGTCCTTACAGCCTCCTCCGTCCTTACAGCCTCCCCGTCCTCACAGCCTCCCCGTCCTCACAGCCTCCCCCTCGCAGCCTCCTCCATCCCCTCAGCCTCCTCCATCCCCTCAGCCTCCTCCATCCTCACAGCCTCCTCCATCCTCACAGCCTCCTTCGTCCTCGCAGCCTCCTCCATCCCCTCAGCCTCCTCCATCCCTCAGCCTCCTCCATCCCTCAGCCTCCTCCATCCCCACAGCCTCCTCCATCCCCACAGCCTCCTCCATCCTCACAGCCTCCTCCATCCTCACAGCCTCCTCCATCCTCACAGCCTCCTCCATCCTCACAGCCTCCTCCATCCCCTCAACCTCCCCATCCCCTCAGCCTCCCCATCCCCTCAGCCTCCCCATCCCCTCAGCCTTCTCCATCCCTCAGCCTTCTCCATCCCCTCAGCCTTCTCCATCCCCTCAGCCTCCTCCATCCTCACAACCTCCTCCATCCCCTCAGCCTCCTCCATCCTCACAACCTCCTCCATCCCTCCAGCCTCCTCCATCCTCACAACCTCCTCCATCCCCTCAGCCTCCTCCATCCCCTCAGCCTCCTCCATCCTCACAGCCTCCTCAATCTTCACAGTATCCCTATCCTCACAGCCTCCTCCATCCCTTCAGCCTCCTCCATCTTCACAGCCTCCTCCGTCCTTACAGCCTCCTCCTTCCTCACAGCCTCCCTATCTTCACAGCCTCCTCCATGCTCACAGCCTCCTCCATCCCTCTGCCTCCTCCGTCCTCACAGCCTCCTCCATCCTCACAGCCTCCTCCATCTCACAGCCTCCTCCATCCTCACAGCCTCCTCCATCCCCTCAGCCTCCTCCATCCCCTCAGCCTCCTCCATCCCCTCAGCCTCCTCCATCCCCTCAGCCTCCTCCATCCCCTCAGCCTCCTCCATCTCTACCACCTCCTCCATCCCCACAGCCTCCTCCATCCCCTCAGCCTCCTCCATCCCTCAGCCTCCTCCATCCCTCAGCCTCCTCCATCCCCTCAGCCTCCTCCATCCCTCAGCCTCCTCCATCCCCTCAGCCTCCTCCATCCTCACAGCTCCTCCATCCTCACAGCCTCCTCCATCCTCACAGCCTCCTCCATCCTCACAGCCTCCTCCATCCTCACAGCCTCCTCAATCTTCACAGTATCCCTATCCTCACAGCCTCCTCCATCCCCTCAGCCTCCTCCATCTTCACAGCCTCCTCCGTCCTTACAGCCTCCTCCTTCCTCACAGCCTCCCTATCTTCACAGCCTCCTCCATGCTCACAGCCTCCTCCATGCTCACAGCCTCCTCCATGCTCACAGCCTACTCCATCCTCACAGCCTCCTCCGTCCTCACAGCCTCCTTCGTCCTCGCAGCCTCCTCCATCCCCTCAGCCTCCTCCATCCCCACAGCCTCCTCCATCCCCACAGCCTCCTCCATCCTCACAGCCTCCTCCATCCTCACAGCCTCCTCCATCCTCACAGCCTCCTCCATCCTCACAGCCTCCTCCATCCCCTCAGCCTCCTCCATCCCTCAGCCTCCTCCATCCCCTCAGCCTCCTCCATCCCCTCAGCCTCCTCCATCCCCTCAGCCTCCTCCATCCCCTCAGCCTCCTCCATCCCCTCAGCCTCCTCCATCCCCTCAGCCTCTCCATCTCCTCCGCCTCCTCCATCCTCACAGCCTCCTCCATCCTCACAGCCTCCTCCATCCTCACAGCCTCCTCCATCCTCACAGCCTCCCCATCCCCTCAGCCTCCCCATCCCCTCAGCCTCCTCCATCCCCTCAGCCTCCTCCATCCCCTCAGCCTCCTCCATCCCCTCAGCCTCCTCCATCCCCTCAGCCTCCTCCGTCCCCTCAGCCTCCTCCGTCCCCTCAGCCTCCTCCGTCCCCACAGCCTCCTCCGTCCCCACAGCCTCCTCCGTCCCCACAGCCTCCTCCGTCCCCACAGCCTCCTCCGTCCCCACAGCTCCTCCGTCCCCACAGCCTCCTCCGTCCTCACAGCCTCCTCCGTCCTCACAGCCTCCTCCGTCCTCACAGCCTCCTCCGTCCCCTCAGCCTCCTCCGTCCCCTCAGCCTCCTCCGTCCCCTCAGCCTCCTCCGTCCCCTCAGCCTCCTCCGTCCCTCAGCCTCCTCAATCTTCACAGTATCCCTATCCTCACATCCTCCTCCATCCCCTCAGCCTCCTCCATCTTCACAACCTCCTCCGTCTTTACAGCCTCCTCCTTCCTCACAGCCTCCCTATCTTCACAGCCTCCTCTATGCTCACAGCCTCCTCTATGCTCACAGCCTCCTCTATGCTCACAGCCTCCTCTATGCTCACAGCCTCCTCTATGCTCACAGCCTCCTCTATGCTCACAGCCTCCTCCATCCTCACAGCCTACTCCATCCTCACAGCCTCCTCCTTCCTCACAGCCTCCCTATCTTCACAGCCTCCTCTATGCTCACAGCCTCCTCTATGCTCACAGCCTCCTCTATGCTCACAGCCTCCTCTATGCTCACAGCCTCCTCTATGCTCACAGCCTACTCCATCCTCACAGCCTACTCCATCCTCACAGCCTACTCCATCCTCACAGCCTCCTCCATCCTCACAGCCTCCTCCATCCTCACAGCCTCCTCCATCCTCACAGCCTCCTCCATCCCCTCAACCTCCCCATCCCCTCAGCCTCCCCATCCCCTCAGCCTCCCCATCCCCTCAGCCTTCTCCATCCCCTCAGCCTTCTCCATCCCCTCAGCCTTCTCCATCCCTCATGCCTCCTCCATCCTCACAACCTCCTCCATCCCCTCAGCCTCCTCCATCCTCACAACCTCCTCCATCCCCTCAGCCTCCTCCATCCTCACAACCTCCTCCATCCCCTCAGCCTCCTCCATCCCCTCAGCCTCCTCCATCCTCACAGCCTCCTCAATCTTCACAGTATCCCTATCCTCACAGCCTCCTCCATCCCTTCAGCCTCCTCCATCTTCACAGCCTCCTCCGTCCTTACAGCCTCCTCCTTCCTCACAGCCTCCCTATCTTCACAGCCTCCTCCATGCTCACAGCCTCCTCCATCCCCTCTGCCTCCTCCGTCCTCACAGCCTCCTCCATCCTCACAGCCTCCTCCATCCTCACACCCTCCTCCATCCTCACAGCCTCCTCCATCCCTCAGCCTCCTCCATCCCCTCACCTCCTCCATCCCCTCAGCCTCCTCCATCCCCTCAGCCTCCTCCATCTCTACCCCCTCCTCCATCCCCACAGCCTCCTCCATCCCCTCACCTCCTCCATCCCCTCAGCCTCCTCCATCCCCTCAGCCTCCTCCATCCCCTCAGCCTCCTCCATCCCCTCAGCCTCCTCCATCCTCACAGCCTCCTCCATCCTCACAGCCTCCTCCATCCTCACAGCCTCCTCCATCCTCACAGCCTCCTCCATCCTCACAGCCTCCTCCATCCTCACAGCCTCCTCCATCCTCACAGCCTCCTCCATCCTCACAGCCTCCTCAATCTTCACAGTATCCCTATCCTCACAGCCTCCTCCATCCCCTCAGCCTCCTCCATCTTCACAGCCTCCTCCGTCCTTACAGCCTCCTCCTTCCTCACAGCCTCCCTATCTTCACAGCCTCCTCCATGCTCACAGCCTCCTCCATGCTCACAGCCTACTCCATCCTCACAGCCTCCTCCGTCCTCGCAGCCTCCTCCATCCCCTCAGCCTCCTCCATCCCCGCAGCCTCCTCCATCCCCACAGCCTCCTCCATCCTCACAGCCTCCTCCATCCTCACAGCCTCCTCCATCCTCACAGCCTCCTCCATCCTCACAGCCTCCTCCATCCCCTCAGCCTCCTCCATCCCCTCAGCCTCCTCCATCCCTCAGCCTCCTCCATCCCCTCAGCCTCCTCCATCCCCTCAGCCTCCTCCATCCCCTCAGCCTCCTCCATCCCCTCAGCCTCCTCCATCCCCTCAGCCTCCTCCATCCCCTCAGCCTCCTCCATCCCCTCAGCCTCCTCCATCCCCTCAGCCTCCTCCATCTCCTCCGCCTCCTCCATCCTCACAGCCTCCTCCATCCTCACAGCCTCCTCCATCCTCACAGCCTCCTCCATCCTCACAGCCTCCCCATCCCCTCAGCCTCCCCATCCCCTCAGCCTCCTCCATCCCCTCAGCCTCCTCCATCCCCTCAGCCTCCTCCATCCCCTCAGCCTCCTCCGTCCCCTCAGCCTCCTCCGTCCCCTCAGCCTCCTCCGTCCCCACAGCCTCCTCCGTCCCCACAGCCTCCTCCGTCCCCACAGCCTCCTCCGTCCCCACAGCCTCCTCCGTCCCACAGCCTCCTCCGTCCCCACAGCCTCCTCCGTCCTCACAGCCTCCTCCGTCCTCACAGCCTCCTCCGTCCCCTCAGCCTCCTCCGTCCCCTCAGCCTCCTCAATCTTCACAGTATCCCTATCCTCACATCCTCCTCCATCCCCTCAGCCTCCTCCATCTTCACAACCTCCTCCGTCTTTACAGCCTCCTCCTTCCTCACAGCCTCCCTATCTTCACAGCCTCCTCTATGCTCACAGCCTCCTCTATGCTCACAGCCTCCTCTATGCTCACAGCCTCCTCCATCCTCACAGCCTACTCCATCCTCACAGCCTCCTCCATCCTCACAGCCTCCTCCATCCTCAGCCGCACTACCTGAAACCGCCACCATCCTGCCAACCGTCGGCCCCGCGTCATTGCGACCGGCCTCGCGGCCTCCGCGAGGTCCACGCTGCCCGGATGCCGGCGGTGGCTTCCGCCCCTCGCCGCTCTCTCACCGCTGCGGCCTGATTGGCTGATGGCTTACCATCTTACATCTATGGCGCCCGGCTACGTACACACCGGGTGACATCAAGCGGCGGCGCCGTGTGCTGCAAAGGGATAGTGGAGGATGATGGGAGCTACAGAGGGATAGTGGAGGATGATGGGAGGCTACAGAGGGATAGTGGAGGATGATGGGGGCTACAGAGGATAGTGGAGGATGATTGGAGGCTACAGAGGGATAGTGGAGGATGATGGGGGGCAATAGAGGGATAGTGGAGGATGATGGGGGCTACAGAGGGTTAGTGGAGGATGATTGGGGGCTACAGAGGGATAGAGGAGGATGATGGGGGGCTACAGAGGGATAGTGGAGGATTATGGGGGGGCTACAGAGGGATAGAGGAGGATGATGGGGGGGCTACAGAGGGATAGTGGAGGATTATGGGGGGCTACAGAGGGATATTGGAGGATGATGGGGGCTACTTAGGGATAGTGGAGGATGATGGGGGGCTACAGAGGGATAGTGGAGGATGAGGGGCTACAGATGGATAATGGAGGATGATGGGAGGCTACAGAGGTATAGTGGAGGATGATGGGGGGCTACAGAGGGATAGTGGAGGATGATGGGGGGGCTACAGAGGGATAGTGTAGGATTATGGGGGGCTACAGAGGGATAGTGGAGGATGATGGGGGCTACAGAAGGATAGTGGAGGATGATGGGGGGCTACATAGGGATAGTGGAGGATGATGGGGGGCTACAGAGGTATAGTGGAGGATGATGGGAGGCTACAGAGGATAGTGGAGGATGATGAGAGGCTACATAGGGATAGTGGAGGATGATGGGGGGGCTACAGAAGGATAGTGGAGGATGATGGGGGGGCTACAGAGGTATAGTGGAGGATGATGGGAGGCTACAGAGGGATAGTGGAGGATGATGAGAGGCTACAGAGGGATAGTGGAGGATGATGGGGGGCTACAGAAGGATAGTGGAGGATGATGGGGGGCTACAGAGGGATAGTGAAGGATGATGGAGGGCTACAGAGGGATAGTGGAGGATGATGGGGGGGGCTACAGAGGGATATTGGGGGATTATGGGGGCTGCAGATGGATGATGGATGGATAACACAGTTTGGTTATGCTGGTTAGTGATGACAACTGCTGTACAGTATATAATAAGTGTACATTTTTTTTTGCTCATCAATAAATGTGAATTCTTCCTCATCGAGATAAGACACCCCCGAAAATAATCTTTAAAAGTTGAGAATGCGCAATAGGGTCTTATCTTTTTATAATCAGTTAACAATGGTCTAAATCAGAATTGCTCACCTGATGAGGATGTGTCACACACAACCAGCTTGATCGCTCAGAAATGCAGCTGCTGCAGGGACCGTACCTCCACGCGTTTCGGAGCTGCTTGCCGAGCTCCTTCCTCAGGGAACATGTTCTCAGGGATGAACATGTCCATAGGGATGTTCCCTGAGGAAGGAGCTCGGCAAGCAGCTCCGAAACGCGTCGGAAAATAAAGCTATTCATCACTTTCAACCAGACATCCCGGTGTTTCTGGTGTCCTTTACATCTATCCTGCAGCAGCGCGGACCTGAGGTACTTTGTCCGGATATTTGACCCTCGAAAATAAGACACGGTGCAACTTTTGGAGCAAAAATTAATATGAGACGGTGTCTTATTTTCGGGGAAACTGGGTACAAAATGTGCCATTATAAACAAAAAGTGCTATATAATAATAATAATAAAACTTTATTTGTATAGCGCCAACATATTCCGCAGCGCTTTACAGTACAATGGTACATATAAGAAAAATATACGATACAGAATGGTAGGTAATACAGAACAGTAGTTACATACAATAAACAGAGTCAATGTAGGAAGTACAATAAGAAGGCAAAAAATAAAGGTGACCCTGCTCGAAGGAGCTTACAATCTAAGATGAGACGGGAACACAAAGTACAGGGGCTTATAACAATGAATATCTTATGTCTAAATGACTACTGTTAGGGAGAATCATAGGCCGCCCTGAAGAGGTGTGTTTTTAGGGAGTGTCTGAAGCTATGCAAGTTGTGGATGGTCCTAGTTTCTTGGGGGTAGAGCATTCCAGAGGTTTGGTGCAGCTCGAGAGAAGTCTTGGAGTCGGGAATGGGAGGTTCGGATTAATGCCGATGTTAGTCTTAGGTCGCATTCAGAGCGAAGGGGACGGGTGGGGTGGTAGACAGAGATGAGGGTAGAGAGGTAGGGAGGTGCCGCACCATGAATAGCTTTGTGGGTGACAATGACCAATTTGAATTGGATTCTATAGTGTATGGGCAGCCAATGCAGTGACTGGCACAGAGCAGAAACATCTGAGTAACGGTTAGCTAGATAGGTGATCCTGGCTGCTGCATTGAGGATAGACTGGAAAGGGGAAAGTTTACTGTGGGCTATATAAATGTAAACATATATCATGTATATATAAAGTGACTTGCAGTTATCAAAATTTGTGCAAAGATTACATGATTATGGTATATGACAATAATCGTATAATTTCACATATATGAAAACATTCAAAATTATTAAAGTGACTTATGCAATTACTTAGTTAAAGGGAACCAACCACCCCAAATGACCCCCCCGGACTGTTAATATGTGCCCCTACACCCAGCACACACATTTGGGGCAATCGTTTTTGCTAAAAAAACTGTTTAGTAGAAGCTAAGATATATGTTTATAAAGTGAAATCAATCGCGACGGATAGGTGTTACCTAGCTTTGTCCACGTGCAGTGTTCGTGCCTGTGATCCTCCTCTCCCCCCTCCCCTCTCAATTTCTAAGAGCACGGCCGCGTCATGAAAGGGGCGGGGCTAAATCGCGACGAACCCCGTCCCCTTTCATGACACGATGTAGCCCCGCCCTTTTCATGACGCGGCCGTGCTCTTAGAAATTGAGAGGGGAGGAGGGAGAGGAGGATCACAGGCACGAGCACTGCACGTGGACAAAGCTAGGTAACACCTATCCGTCGCGATTGATTTAACTTTATAAACATATATCTTAGCTTCTACTAAACTGTTTTTTTTAGCAAAAACGATTGCCCCAAATGTGTGTGCTGGGTGTAGGGGCACATATTAACAGTCCGGGGGGGTCATTTGGGGTGGTTGGTTCCCTTTAAAGGTCAATGATACATGAATAATTGCTAACTACAGCACCTACACTACCGTTCAAAACGTTTGGGGTCACACAGACAATTTTGTGTTTGCCATGAAAACTCATACTTTTATTTATCAAATGAGTTGCAAAATGAATAGAAAATATAGTCCAGACATTGACAAGGTTAGAAATAATGATTTTTATTTGAAATAATCATTTTCTCTTCAGTTCTGCATCTCACAAATATTCTTCTATGTGATCCAAACACCTCATACTTTGATTTGTCTGTCCATAACAATTTTTTCCAATCTTCCTCTGTCCAATGTCTGTGTTCTTTTGCCCATATTAATCTTTTCTTTTTATCAGCCAGCCTCAGATATGGCTTTTTCTTTGCCACTCTGCCCTGAAGGCCAGTATCCCAGAGTCGCCTCTTCACTGTTGACGTTGACACTGGCGTTTTATGGGTACTATTTAATGAAGCTACCAGTTGAGGAGCTGTGAGGCGTCGATTTCTCAAACTAGAGACTCTAATGTACTTATCATGTTGCTCAGTTGTGCAGCAGGGCCTCCCACTTCTCTTTCTTTTCTGGTTAGAGTCTGTTTGTGATCTCCTCTGAAGGGAGTAGTACACACCATTGGAGGAAATCTCCAGTTACTTGGCAACGTCTCGTATGGAATAGCCTTCATTTCTAACAACAAGAATAGACTGTCGAGTTTCGAAAGTTCTCTTTCTGGCCATTTTGAGAGTTTCATAGAACAAAAAAATGTAATGCTCCAGATTCTCAACTAGCTCAAAGGAACATCAGTTTTATAGCTTCTCTAATCAGCCAAACCGTTTTCAGCTGTGCTCATACTTGTGCAAGGGTTTTCTAGGGTTTTCTAAACATCCATTAGCTTTCTTACACAGTTAGCAAACACAATGTACCATTAAAACACTGGAGTGGTGGGTGTTGGAAATGGGAAACCAGACGTTTGCAGCTAGAATAGTCATTTACTACATTAATAATGTATAGAGTGTATTTCTGATTGATTTAATATTAGCATCATTAAAAAAATGTGCTTTTCTTTCAAAAATAAGGAAATTTCTAAATGACCCCAAGCGTTTGAATGGTAGTGTATATACTATAACTGACGTTAAACAATATAGAATACATATTAATTTATACATCCGTACATAATCCATCTCCCTATTATAACATAACTTACACCCTTTTCCCTCAACTAGCTACTAGTGTAAAATATTCCCTCATAAATTCCCAAATAATGACTATCCCATAAACTGCTCATATAATACGACGCTGATGTCTTCACATTGTTCCGTGGAGCCTTCTTTAGATGTTGTTTTGACAAAGCCTAATCTGGTCTTTCTTTTTCTATGGCTGATTAAAGGGGTTGTCCGAGCTTTTTGTATAATTTATATGTGTGTCTAGGCTGCAAAATGCTGAGTTTGTAATTTATACCCTGTCAGTATTTTGCAGGGTTACCTAGATATCACCTTTTATCAGCAGCCTCCGCCACCGGCCAGGGGCGTGCTTCTGTTGGAGCCTGGGTGCACATGTCACTACTTGTTAATGCCCAGTCAATATCTGCTGTGGATGTAGGTGCCACTTTCACCCTTCACTATGTGAAATGTGCAGCTTTCCTGCCCCTTATTCGTGATGTCATCTCCAGCAGTAAATATCACTGCCCATCTCTGCTTTTATCAGCTTCTTTTGAGAAAATCCAGTCGGATCAGGTCCTTTATCTTACTATTTTCATAATGAACTTTCATTTTCCCCAGGTTTTTCAGGTGAAGAAGGTGACTGGCTCAAATTCAGGAAGAATTTTTGCTATGAAGGTTTTGCAAAAGGTGAGCTTTATGGATGGAAAATACAAATATTGTATAAAAAGGCGTTAGCAAGGCTTGTACTGGCCCATAAAGGGGGCTCGGGAACACTTCCAAAGGTCTTTTACTGGAAGGATGATTCACAAGATCTTATTGATGATGGTTTGCGTGTATACAATCGTCACAAAAATAACAAGGTAATTAAAGTAGATGCTCAGTTTAGGGGGCCTGCGTGATGGTATTATTGGAAATAGGACTTGGGCAATCATCTTCCACCTCTTTTGCCATTTTAGTATATACCATGCTCAATATGAATGAGTACACTTTTTTTTTTTTTAAAGTAAGATTTAATCTATATCTGTATAATGCTCATTAAAGACATACAGTATATTTTACTGCAATATGCAAATAAAACTTCTGTTTATTGCACATTGCACAAATAAGGGTACCATTACACATCGCAACATTGCATGCAATTTTACTTGCAACTTACTGGTTGCAGTGAAATCATGGACACATTGTTCTATCTTGTTGCCGTGTACAAATAGAACAATGTGTCCATGATTTCACTGCAACCAGTAAGTTGCAAGTTAAATTGCATGCAATGTTGCGATGTGTAACGGTACCCTAACACTCTTATTATCTTCCCCACAACTACAATTCAGTAAGACCGACCAAATTTTTGTGTTGGTTTTTTTTCTTTCTGTGTCTCCTCTTTAACGTTTCTCTCCCCCCCCCCCACTAACTTTGATGTGTAAGGGCCACGTCACACGCATCAATTTACTGGATTATATGGCTTAAGTGCCCTGCTTTTTTGATCACTTCAGTGATATCGTTTGTGCGTCGCTGCATGTAATCAAGCAATATTTCTTTGAAAAATCGCTTGATTGTTTGATCACAAATCTATCGTTGGCCGGCCGATGGACACACAGCATCGCTGCGTGTGACACCAGCAGAGCAACGATGAACGAGCTCATAGAGCCTCGCAGCCTATGCTGGGAGCTCGTATCCATGGTAAACATCGGGTTACTAAGCGCCGTGCCGTGCAGCGCCTAGTAACCCGATGTTTACTATGGTTATCAGCGTTCTTGCTGGACCACATCACTGGTGAGTCTGCCAGTGTGACAGCTCACCAGCGATGTGAACGATATTGTTAGCTATCACGTGTGCACGTGATCGCTAACAATATCGTTCTGCAAATTGATGGGTGTGACGTGGCTCTAAGACTCTGTTTTCCATGGGACATTGCATTTTTTTTAAGAATTCTTGTATTAACACTTTTACGATTATAAAAACAAATAACATGTAAACAAAGGAAATCACATAATAAATGGTTGATTTGACTATAAAGAAACAATTCAATATATGATCTTTATGTAGTAATATACTTTATTGTGTAATAGGTGAAGGGGAACCAACCAGCAGGATTTAGGGCTTTAAAGTGAAGTCTTAGGGTACCTTTACACGCCGCAAGCGCGGTGAGAATGGTTGGCAGCGATATTGCGACGTGGAAATATCGCTGCCACATTTCCACCCAATCGCCTCCTTATTGTGGCGTGTAAATAGGGAATTTGGCGGCGATATGTCACCTCGCCACGGTTGCCTGATTTCCGAGCATCGCTCGGTAACCAGGCGACTGTGGCGAGGCGACATATCGCCGCCAAATTCCCTATTTACACGCCTCAATACGGAGGCAATTTGGCGGCGATAATCCCAGCGAGAAATATCGCTTCCAAAAATGTCTCCGCTGGTTGCGCCGTGTAAAGGTACCCTTACAGGCACTGGGATGCTGAGTGCAATCATACTTTTACCTCAATGATTCAAGGTTTGATTGCAGAGAAAATCAAATATGGCAAATTTGGGAGGAAGCAAACCCAGTGTGCAGCACAGCATCACTATGAAAGATTGGGTTTCTTTTATTACTCCCCTGTGGGCTCTAAGCCAAACCCCCCTCCCGACCTCCTTCCCTGTTGGGCAGTTTGCCCAACACAAATCAGCAGTAGTCCAAACATTTCCTACTGCCTGCTACAAGGCACGCACCAGGCCATTTTCCTCACTGTTTTGGTGTGAGTGTGACAGCTAGGTTGGCTTGTGCCATCCCCACCTGAAAATCTGTCAACAAAACCCAAAAAGCCTGTTAAGGGACAGGGACGTAGACGTGGTGGTGTGAGTAGTGTGCGAGATTGTCAGGTTAGAAGAAGCTTCATGCATCCACTATGTTCCTGGAAAAAGTTCCCGGTCTGGAACATAAATGTGCGTGGAAGCCAGAAGACCATGCGCAGATTCTGTCTTGGGTAGCAGATATGGGCTCTACGCATTTGCTAAGCAGAAACAAATCTTCCACGACCACACAGTTTAATGTCGATACACAGTAGGCTGGCCCATCCAATTCTGAAGCTGGTTCTCCTTCCTCCCACCATTATCAGTCACAGGAGAAATATGACCCCAAGATTGGCCACTCCGAGGATCTTTTTGGTACGTATCGTTTTGGTACGTATCGTTTGGTTGGCTCTGGCCTATTACCGTGCAGCATCGAAGAGGAACGTGAGGAGGTGTTGTGCGTTGATGCTCAAGTATTTGAGGACCTACGGCCAGAAGAAAGCCACTCTGAGGAATGTCATTTACTGTCTCCAGAGGTTGAGGCTGATGATGATGAGACACAGTTGCCATCAGGTCAGCCTACAATGTCAACTGGGAAGGAGGATGAGATGGAAGACAAGGTGGTCGATGATCCAGTTATCTGACCTGGACCGTTGGCACGCATATCAATGATAGCAACACAGAGTAAGATGGATATGCAGCACCAACACAGGCACCAAGGGGTTGTTATGGTTTGCCCAGAGTGACACCTTGGTCGAATGTTCCCAAGACTGCCCCTGCTGTGGGCCAAGCCAGGCTAAGAGGGTGTTCAGCTGCTGTGTGGAATTTTTTTTCTGAAAGACCTTCAGAGAAAAACATTGTAGTCTGTAGCATCTGCCATAACAAGTTGAGCAGAGGCCAGGTCAAAGGGAACGTGAGCACCACCAGTATGCGAAACCTCATGGCAGCCAAGCACCCCACTAGGTGGGTGGATCACCAGGGTACCAAATCTGCATCTGGGGGTCAAACCACTGCCATGTCGCCTGGGCTATGTTCTCCAGAATCTGCAGTTCAGGAAACTAATGCTCATATCTCCTGCCCACAAGCTGCAGTTGCTCACTTATAACAAACATCAACATCCACTTTCTTGTCCCAGCGAAGCGTCCAATTGTCTGTGCCTGAGACCTTGGAAAGACAGTGTAAATACCCAGCCACGCACCCACAGGCACAAATACTAAACTTCCACATTGCTAGCTGTGGAGATGTTGCCGTTTATGATTGTGGGAACACAGTCTTTCCGTGATCTCCGCCACTATTTTGCCTGGCGTGCCGTCCCTGCGTTACACAAGAGCGTGTTAAACAAGCAGAACCGTGCTGTCACCAACACCATAACTGGAAAGGTCCACTCAACAACAGACACCTGGACAAGTTGTTGTGGACACAGATGATACATTTCTGTCACGGCACTCTGGGTGAACCTGGTGGAGGGTGGGAAAAAGGTGCAAAGTGGAACATCACATCAATAGCAAACCCAACTTCTGTCAGGGTTTCCGCCTCTTCATAATCTACTTCCTCTCATCCCTCCTCCTGCTCCTCATCCTCTGCAGAATTACCCTCCCCATCACTGCCAAGCTGGGACCTGTGCAGGAAGCACATCGGCAAAGGGACAATACACTCTGCTGAAGATGATCTGTTTAGGTCAGAAACATCACACTGCAGCAGAGCTGTGGCAACCTTTAAAACAACAGACCGATCAGTGGCTCTCGTCGCTGCACCTCCAGCCCATCTGCGATAATGCGCGTAACCAAGTGGCAGCTTTAAAGGTCGGCACACGTGCTATGCATGGCTCATGTGCTGAATCTAGTTGTTCAGAAATTTCTGAAAACTTACCCTGACTTGCCGTACCTATTTGAGAAGGTGCGCCGTATTAGCATCCATTTCCGCCATTCATCTACTGCTTTTGCTACTCTTACACTGCTTCAAAATCGCTTGAATTTGCCAAGTCACAGACTCATGTGAGACCTGCCCATGTCTACGTGGTGGAACTTTACCTATCATATGTTGGCGAGGCTTAGTGAGCAGCAGAGGGCAGTAGCTGAATTTCAGCTTCAATATGCCCATCAGATTGAGAGTCAGCCACCACACATAACAACTGTCGAGTTGGTGTGGATCACAGACATTTATGAGGTTCTTGAGAACTTTGAGTACAGCACCAACCTCGTGAGCGGTGTTCAGTTTATCATAGGCAAAAACCATCCCGCTGCTGTGTCTCCTGAAACAACCACTGCATTATCTCAAAGATGAAGATTTGAGTGGCTAGCATGTTGGTATGGAGCCAGATCTATGAATAAGTGATGCTACCCAGCCCTAGCCAATATTCTGAGGCAACCATTGGGTAATGCGGAGGAAGAAGAGGAGCATGAGGAGGGAGAGGACTTGTTTTACTGTGCTACTGAGGGGACTCCTAATGCTACAGAGGGGACACCCAACCCAAAAAAAAACACAAAAAAGGACATTAATTCAGAACATCAATCAAAAAAAGCTTCAAAAATTCAAAGAAGCTTACCAAAAATAAATATCCATTGCACTTCAGCAGGACACAGTAGGCCCAACGATAAAGGCAACCAAGTGCATTGGTACTACAATAACACTCAACCTGCGGGAGGTGATTGATTTTTGGTAAGCTTCTTTGACTTTTTAACCCCTTCCCGACCTATGACGTAGGAGGACGTCATGGGCTGGTAAGGGATGTTTGATGTGAGCTCCGGCGTGGAGCTCACATCAAAGCCCCGACATCTCAGATGTCAGGGTAACAGCGCCGATCAGATCCGGGATCCAATCGGCGTTGTTAACCCCTTGGATCCCGCAGTCAATCACTGATAGCGGGATCCAAGGCGGCTGTGGCGGGGAACGCACTGTTCCCCGCCGCCTGCTCCAGAGATCCTGCGATAATATCGTGGGATCTCGGCGCCCACGTGACAGCCCGGGGTCCTGGCTAGACCCCGGATGCTGTCAGAGCGCAGTTTCCTGCTGTGGTTGGCAGGCGCTGCCAACCACAGCAGGTCTGCGATTCTGGGAGATACAGATGAGCTTGTATCGCTTTTAGAGGCCTACATATTGGAAACTCCATAAAAGTTAATTTAAACCTGAATAGGTCCCTAAAGAAACAAGTTTTGCACATTTCTTGAAAAATTGAGGCACTAAGCTATAATGTTTCTCAACACGTCAGACCTGGCATGTCAGTATATGAGGAGACGTAAACACCTTGCATGCTCCTCTAGGAAATTAAATATTTGCCACTTCAAAGGGACTTGAACTCCAGTCAGTATTGACTTTTAGGCTAAGTGCTCACTGTGCGTTTGAGCTGTGTTTCTGCAGCACCCACGGCTTTATCATTAAGGTCTATGTGAGTTACAAAAAGGTGTGCCACCATGTGCATTTGTGCTGCAGAAATGGCCTGTATTTATATAAGTCCATTAACATGCCCGTTTCTTTTTCGCTCCATTGGGAGACCCAGACATTGGGTGTATAGCTTCCGCCTCCGGAGGACACACAAAGTACTACACTTAAAACAAAAAGTGTAGCCCCTCCCCTACTGCCTATACACCCCCTCTAGGAGAAATCCCATCAGTTCTTAGCTTTGTGTTGAAGGAGGCACACTGCACTCATCCACTCTCACTTTAGTCATACCCACTCTCCCTGGAGAGTGTCGGATGGAAGCAAAGTGGATCCCTATGGATCCCCGGCATGTCTCCTTCCCCACCCTCGGGCAGGGGCGGTTGAGGTACCTATTGTTGGTACAACGGGCTGGAGCCCTCATGCTGTTTTTTCCTTCTCCACCCCTTAGGGGCTCTGGAGAAGTGGGATCGTAGCGGGCTTCCATGTAATTTGGTGCTCGGACTCCATCCACAGCCCCTGTGGGACCTGCTGGCCGGAGTTATGTGACCCCAGGGACCGGTCCCTGCACCGTACGAGGTACTCTGTGGGGGTTGAGATGCTGCTGCAGTCCGGTCTCTTGCAGTCCGGTCTCTGTCCACCTGGGGGTGGTTGCTGCATACCTGGCCACTGTTCTCACAGTTTGTCCGGTCCCTGCTGCGCTGCGGTTTTTCCGGTGCCACCGCTGGTCCTCTGCGGTCTCCCGCTCTGGACGCCGGGCGACCGCACAAATTTAGTCCCCGGCTTGCCCGCGGCCTAGTTTCTGCCTGAGATCCGGGCTCTGGGGGAAGCGGCTACGGCCGCCATTGCGGGCGGGCTTGGGGCTTCGGTCACTCCTCTCTCTCGGATGGCCCCGCCTCCCGACCTATACGTTTGCCCTCCGGATTCCCGCTCTCCACTGGCCACGCCCCCTCTCTGGGCTCCGGCGGCGTTTTATGCTTTTGGCTGAGGCTGCTCTTCAGGTCCCTTGCTCCTAGACTCTGCTGCTTCTAGGAGGGAGCGCGGCATCCGGAGGACACACAACCACGCAGTCAGGCCGGTAAGCCACCCCAGATTCTCAGGTGGTGCCCCCCTTCCCTCTGTTTTCTCCCTCTGGGGTATCTCCCCTTGGAGGATCCTCATTTGAGGCGACATGTCTTCCACCAGGAGCAAAGCCCCTAAGGTGCAGACATTTTATTCTTCTTGCACTGCTTGCAAGATTTTACTGCCGGCTGGATCTGTCTTCCCTCACTGCTCTGCCTCCTCTTCTCATGAGGCATCGGCTGAGGTGGACCACAGGGCTCCCCCCAGCTCTGCTACTACAGGTCCTTCCCCTAGCCCTGAGGACTCGGCAAGGCCCCCTCCTTGGACTGAGGCTTTCACGAGGTCCTTTTCAGACTCCTTTGCCCAGTCTATGACAGCTCTAACCAGAGTTCTGCATGAGACCTTACAGGCCAGTCACCGGGAAAGTGCTCCCGGGTTATCTGCCTCCCGACGCAGGCGCTACAGTGAGTCTTCTTCTTCCAGGGGTATGGACTCTGGGGATAATACTGGGGTCTCTGACTTAGCTCCCTCTCCACGGCCCCCCAAACGGCCACGCAGAGCGCCCTCTCCTGCCTCCTCTCATCACACGGGGTCTCAAGCTGAGGGATCTCAGTTTGATGGGGATGAGGATCGGCAGAATTCTGTGAGACCTTCGGACGAGACCTCCGAGGAAGATTTCTTAGTGGACGATTTAGTGTCTTCCATTAATACCGTGCTGGACCTGACAGCTCCCCCTCTCACGGCGGAGGCTTCGCTCTCGGAGGAACTGTACCAGTTTCTTCCTCCGTCCAGGTCTCGGGTTCTTTTTTGATCATTCCAATTTCCGATCAACTGTACAGACGCCTAGGGCTTGTCCTGATAAGCGTTTCACTAGGAAACAGAAGGATTCTCGTTATCCGTTTCCTCCAGATGTAGTAAAGGGTTGGTCGGTCTCCCCTAGGGTGGACCCTCCGGTCTCTAGACTGTCTGCCAATACTGTCATGTCAGTGGCAGATGGCTCCTCCTTGAAGGATTCCATGGACAGTCAGATCGAACTTCTGCAGAAGTCAATTTACGAAGCTACAGGAGCCTCGTTTGCCCCCGCTTTTGCAGCAGTGTGGGCTCTACAGGCAGTTTCAGCCTGCCTGGCAGAGCTCAACGTTGTAGCTCAGGATATCCCCGAGGTGACTACTCTAACATCTCAGGCCATCACTTTTACTGACTACGCCAGGTCTGCGATCATGGATTCCGCCAGCCGTACCGCAGTGGCCTCGGCAAATTCGCTCGCAGCCCGCAGAATGTTGTGGTTGCGAGATTGGAAAGCTGATGCCACTTCCAAAAAGTTCCTCCAGGGACTTCCGTTCGCAGGGAACAGACTTTTTGGAGAGCAATTGGACGACATCATAAAGGAATCCACAGGTGGAAAGTCCACCTCCTTGCCCCAATCAAAGGTGCAGAAGTCTGGCCAATGTCAGATGCACGCCAAATTTCGGGCCTTTCGTCCCTCTTCAAAGCCCTCCTCCTCCTCCCGTTCAGACAAGGATCAGAAGTCACATCGGGCATGGAGGACTAAGCCTCAACAGAAGAAGCCTGCTGGCGCCTCGGCCGCCAAGGTTGCCTCCGCATGACTCGCCGCCTCTCCCAGCAGCATCCTCGGTCGGTGGCAGGCTCTCCCAATTTGGAGACGTCTGGCACAGTCATATCCAAGACCGATGGGTAGTAGATGTCATCTCCCAAGGCTACAGGATAGAGCTAACCTCGCGTCCTCTGACTCGCTTCTGTCTCTCCTCGCCCCCGCCGGCAAGGGCCTCGGCCTTTCGTCAGGCGCTGGACGCCTTGAGACAGGATGGGGTCGTGATCCAGGTTCCCTCCGGGGAACGCTTCCAGGGGTTCTATTCGAACCTCTTCACGGTCCCCAAGAAGGACGGTTCGGTAAGACCGGTTTTGGATCTCAAGCTTCTCAACCGGCACGTGAGAGTCAGGACTTTCCGAATGGAGTCTCTGCGGTCGCTTCACTGTCTCAGGGGGACTTCCTAGCCTCGGTGGATGTCAAGGATGCCTATCTGCACATCCCCATCGCTCCTGCACATCAACGTTGAGGTTCGCAGTAGGGGAAGAGCACTTTCAGTTCGTGGCTCTGCCTTTCGGCCTTGCCTCTGCACCGAGGGTCTTCACCAAGGTGATGGCAGCAATGGTGGCCGTCCTGCATTCCCAGGGCCACGCAGTAACACCATACTTGGACAATCTGCTGGTCAGAGCTCCCTCTGCGGAGCAGTGTCACCTGAGTCTCTCAGTAACTCTAGACACTCTGCAGCTCTTCGAGTGGCTGATCAACATACCGAAGTCTGTCCTCCTTCCTGCTCAGACGATAACGTATCTGGGCATGGAGTTTCACACCGCTACAGCTCTGGTCATTCTGCCTTTAAACAAGCAGGTATCGATTCAGGAGGAAGTCCAATTCCTTATGCAATCGGACTCAGTACCCATCAGGCGTCTGATGCATGTTCTTGGAAAGATGGTGGCGGCCATCGAAGCAGTACCCTTTGCGCAATTTCACCTGCGTCCGCTGCAATTGCAGATCCTGCGCGGATGGGACAAGAATCCTTCTTCTCTCGACAAGCACATCCCTCTGTCGCTGTCAACGAAGGAATCCCTCCATTGGTGGCTGCTTCCCATGTCCCTGTCACGAGGCAGATGCTTTCTGCCCCCCTCTTGGTTGGTTGTGACCACAGACGCCAGCCTCTCGGGTTGGGGTGCCGTGTTTCTCCATCACAGGGCTCAGGGCACCTGGGCTGAGCAGGAATCCACCCTTCAGATCAATGTCCTGGAGATTCGGGCCATTTACTTGGCTCTGCTGGCCTTTCAGAGGTTCCTGGCGGGGAATCGGATTCGGATACAATCCGACAACGCGACCGCGGTTGCTTACATCAACCACCATGGAGGCACTCGGAAGTTCTCAAACCTTGTCGGAAGTCCAGCGCATCTTGCATTGGGTCGAGGACAACGACTCGTCCATCTCGGCAGTCCACAACCCCGGGCTGGACAATTGGGAGGCCGACTATTTAAGTCGTCAAGGTATGGACGCGGGTGAATGGGCACTCCACCCAGACGTCTTTCAGTACATCTGCGACAGATGGGGAACTCTGGACGTGGACTTGATGGCCTCTCGGTTGAACCACAAGGTTCCGGTCTTCATGTCTCACTCCCGGGACCGCCAGGCAGTGGCGGCGGACGCTCTGGTCCAAGACTGGTCCCAGTTTCGCCTTCCTTATGTCTTCCCTCCCTTGCCTCTGTTACCCAGAGTTCTACGGAAGATCAGAGCTGAATGTCGACAAGCCCTGCTCATCGCCCCAGACTGGCCCAGGAGGGCCTGGTATCCGGACCTATTACAGCTCACGGCGGGGGATCCGTGGAAACTCCGGACCCGGCCAGACCTCTTGTCGCAAGGTCCGTTCTTCCACCACAATTCAGCGGCCCTCAGCCTGACTTTGTGGCCCTTGAAGACTGGTTGCTAACATCTTGCGGCTTTTCTTCTGAAGTAGCCGCCACAATGAGACAAGCCAGGAAACCTGCATCAGCGAAGATTTATCGCAGGGTTTGGAAGATCTTCTTTTCTTGGTGCCGTATCAAGGGAAGTTCCCCTTGGCCTTTCTCTCTTCCCACCCTTCTTGCCTTCCTGCAATCAGGGTTAGATAAGGGTTTGGCCCTCATCTCCCTCAAAGGGCAAATTTCCGCACTTTCTGTGCTGTTCAACAAACGTCTGGCTAACCTCCCTCAGGTGAAGACGTTTGTGCAAGGAGTAAGTCACATCGTTCCTCCCTACAGACGTCCCTTGGACCCCTGGGACCTTAACTTGGTCCTGGCGGCGTTACAGAAGCCGCCTTTCGAACCCCTGAGGGAAGTGTCTTTCTCCAGAATTTCCCAGAAAGTTGCTTTTCTGGTGGCCATTACCTCTCTTCGGAGAGTTTCAGAACTGGCAGCCCTGTCGTGCAAGTCTCCGTTCCTGGTGATTCACCAGGATAAAGTGGTGCTCCGACCTGTGGCCGAGTTCTTACCTAAGGTGCTTTCCCCGTTTCACCTTAAGACATTGTCCTACCGTCTTTTTGTCCTAATCCTGTTCACCAGTATGAGAAGTCTCTGCATACCTTGGACCTGGTCAGGGCTGTCAGGATTTATGTCTCCCGCACGGCTTCCTTTCGCCGTGCGGACGCCTTGTTCGTTCTCACGACAGGCCAGAAAAAAGGATCGCCGGCCTCCAAGTCTTCTTTGGCTCGGTGGATCAAGGCTCCTATCCAGGAGGCCTACCTTTCCTCTGGAACGCCCTTACCTGCGGGGATTAAGGCGCATTCGACAAGAGCTGTGGGTGCCTCGTGGGCTCTGCATCACCAGGCTACAGGTCAACAGGTGTGTCAGGCGGCCACTTGGTCCAGACTACACACCTTTACGAAACATTATCAAATTCATGCGTATGCCTCCGCAGACGCTAATGTGGGCAGACGGATCCTTCAGGCGGCGGTCGCTCACCTGTGATTAATGCTGCCACGCTTTGGGTCTTCTCCCACCCAGGGATAGCTTTTGGACATCCCAATGTCTGGGTCTCCCAATGGAGCGAAAAAGAAAAAGAGAATTTTGTTTATTTACCGTAAATTCTTTTTCTTCTAGCTCCTAATTGGGAGACCCAGCACCCACCCTGTTGCCCTTTGGGCTGTATCTTCTGTTTAAGTGGCTGGTGTTATACATGTCGCTTTTATGGCATTGTTGGCCGATACTTCATAACCGGACCTTCCGGTTTTAGTGTGGGTTTTATCCTCCTTCCTGCTTGTGCACCGAACTGATGGGATTTCTCCTAGAGGGGGTGTATAGGCAGTAGGGGAGGGGCTACACTTTTTGTTTTAAGTGTAGTACTTTGTGTGTCCTCCGGAGGCGGAAGCTATACACCCGATGTCTGGGTCTCCCAATTAGGAGCTAGAAGAAAAGAATTTACAGTAAGTAAACAAAATTCTCTTTTTTTGGGCTGCATTTTCCCCTTAGACTCCATTATAAACCCCCCAAAAAAGCATCATAAATGGATGCGTATTCACACAGTCCCTTTGTGAAGCTTTTCTCCTGCGATTTCCACAGCAAAAATGCTGCAATACTCACTCTCCTCGATGATCCCACTGCAATCCACAGTGATTCATTCCTCCCAGTTATCGACAGAAGCTGTGCGATTGACTTGCATGACCTGCACCCCATGTGACTGATCATGTGACACAGGTCCTGGAAGCGGGATACCAGCAGGTCCCACTGATGCCTGGAAGGAATAAATCAGTGGGGCTCACCGTGGGCTCGCTGGGGAGGGTGAGAGTGTGACTGTGTGTCTGTCTGTTATTACATTACATATGTTTTGTCACCATTAACATACAGTGCATTATGAAAAACCATTCTCAGAATCACTAGGAAATATTGAAGCATTCCAGAGTTTTAGTGACACTGGTCAGATTTCAGAAATGTGGCCTGATCATTAAGGGGTAAAAGCTTGTTGGCCTAAGTTATTCATTTTGTATTGTGTGTTTTCTCAGACTCTTCTGTGTTGTAATGTAACTTATTCTTCCTTTAGGCTCGACTAATTTGTCATGCTAAAGACACTGAGCATGCAACAGCAGAGCGCAGCGTCCTGGAGGCCGTCCGACATCCCTTCATTGTAGATTTGGTGTATGCTTTCCAAACCCATGGGAAACTCTACTTGATCCTGGAGTGTCTGAGTGGTGAGATCATTAAAACATGAAACATTTTAAAATGTCTGTTTATGATGTTGGATCACACTGAATTAGCGAAGAGAAAACCCAGAACATCATTCTAAGTGACAGTCTATTAAAGGGTTGTTCCATAAACAATCAATATATACCACAGGATAGATGCTAAGTTTAGGGCCTCTGCTCATTTTTCTGTTTGTGAGTGGTGACGGCACATGATCATGTGGAGCCCACTGGGACTGGGTACTCGGTACCGGACCGCGGTATCACGGGGGGGAAATCACGGCAGTCTTGGTCTGGACCTTGTCCCGAGCCCACAAGTAATGGGGGGTATTTACAGGGGATATTGTCATGACGCCACCCATGGGTTGTGGTCAGTGAGGGGACCCACCGCTGCTGCTGTCTGCTGCCAGGAGCATGGATGGTGCTGTAGCCGGATGTATGAGCCCGCCATTGGTCGGGGCTGCTCCTGACAGGGTGTAAAGGTGAAATAAAGTTCTGTTTGCAGGGAATCACACACGGGAGACTGAAGCAGGGTTCACCGGGTTTTACTTCACAAGTTCTTTCTGTACAACAGTTTACAGTGCAGTTCTTTTCAATAACTCTGTACTTTCACAGAACCCACTGCAGCCAGGCTTCCTCTCTGAGACCCTTCACTTTCTCTATTCCTTTCAGGCTCTCTTCTGTGCTTCTCTTCCCTGTGGGCTGTGTGGGGGCAGCTCGGTCCCTTGTCTGGCTTCCCCCTATGTGTGTGGGTGGTAAGCCTGGGTCCTATGTGCTGCTGATCCTCCAGCCCATGTGTTGGGTGACCAGGTCTGGAATCTGTGCCTCCCTGTTGGTGTGTCCGTGTACCGGCTTGTAGCTACGGTCACCCAGAGCCGACTCTCTGGTCCCAGCCTAGCCTTGGGTGTCCCTATCTTGCATGGGATCACCGGGCTGTCTCTGACCCTTGTGACTACCGGGTACTCCAGGGGAATCTCTCCTATCAGTCGTCTGTGCTCAGTCTTTCCCCTTCCCTCGACTCCCAAGCTCTGGAGCGGGTTTTCTCTCCAGGTAATGGTGTCTCGCAGGATTCTGCGCCTCCAGGAAACCCAGGACCGTCAGGGAAGTGTCACTCTGTCTCTGCTGTTCTTGTCTGTACTTCTCGCACCCTCTGGCCTACTGCCTAACTCCTCCTAGTGTTCCCCTTTTGTACTTGGTTCGTCACCTGACCTACGTTTCCACCCACTTCCCTCTAAGCCCTGTCACCCCTTGCCCACTTAGAGTCCTGGGCTCCAGGTTGGGTGCTGTATTCTGTGGGTGTGTGTTTTGAAGGTGTTCCTTAAAGAACTGTCTACTTTCTGCCTGGCTGCAGTTCCTACCTGTGGCCACCCTGGTTGCAGGGGCGCCACAATCACTACAGCGCCATTCACTGGGATGAGTGGGGGTCTTGGCAGTTAGGCCCATTTTCATCATACATTTATCATCTACTAGCTGTAGTCCCCAGCAATGCCAGGATGGTAACTAACTTTCTTAGCTATATCAAAATAGAATGGATTAACAAAATTTTGCTTCTCTTTGCTGAGATACAAAGGCCGCAATACAGGGGCTATGTATGGGCTCCTGGTGTAATACAGGGGCTGTGTGCGGCCTCCTCCTGTACACTTGGGGCTATGTGCGGCCTCCTCCTGTACACTTGGGGCTGTCTGCGGCCTCCTCCTGTACACTTGGGGCTGTGTGCGGCCTCCTCCTGTACACTTGGGGCTGTGTACGGCCTCCTGCTGTACACTTGGGGCTGTGTGCGGCCTCCTGCTGTACACTTGGGGCTGTGTGCGGCCTCCTGCTGTACACTGGGAGCTGTGTGCGGCCTCCTGCTGTACACTTGGGGCTGTGTGCGGCCTCCTGCTGTACACTTGGGGCTGTGTGCGGCCTCCTGCTGTACACTTGGGGCTGTGTGCGGCCTCCTGCTGTACACTTGGGGCTGTGTGCGGCCTCCTGCTGTACACTGGGAGCTGTGTGCGGCCTCCTGCTGTACACTTGGGGCTGTGTGCGGCCTCCTGCTGTACACTTGGGGCTGTGTGCGGCCTCCTGCTGTACACTTGGGGCTGTGTGCGGCCTCCTGCTGTACACTGGGAGCTGTGTGCGGCCTCCTGCTGTACATTGGGGGCTAGGTGGTTACACATGCCACTATTGTTCTTCTTTTGCCTCTATGAATCTGTCTCTGTGTGCTAATAACGTGGCCTATCACATGATTTTTCAAAAGGTGATCATGTGACATCACACAATACTTGGGTTTGGGGGGGTCCTTGCTTTCTAAACAGCCGGGTCCTGGCTAGTCTTAATCCACCCCTAGTCCTCACTGAGA
This sequence comes from Allobates femoralis, assembly GCA_033576535.1. Taxonomy (NCBI): domain Eukaryota; kingdom Metazoa; phylum Chordata; class Amphibia; order Anura; family Aromobatidae; genus Allobates; species Allobates femoralis. The sequence continues at coordinate 154,944 of JARQOC010000080.1, forward strand.
TCCTTTCTGTACTTTGTCCAAATCTCCAGGGAATTTGAAATGTTACAGGTTGTTAGAGAATAGCAAATAGATGTCTTAATGGTTTTAGTGTTTGTGTGGCTGCTGCTTCACTGACAGTCATGTCCCAGTGTGTGCCATTTTCCAGACGTCCTGGTCTTCGGCAAGCTTCCCTGAATGTATCACAGACATATGTCTATTTTTGTTCATTATTGGTATCATTTTTATTTGACCATTAAATTTGGGAGCACATTAGATGGCTTGTGTTTGGCAGCAATCTTACAAATTTTCATGGAGTTTTCAGAAACCCATTTTTTGTTACCTTGCTTTTTTCTCAAGTGGCTATGAAGGGCCCATATAATCACTATTCGCCCATGTTAAACAGTGCACCCATTCTAATGTTCAAAAATAGTATTTACAAGTTTTGTGCTTTAGATCATGTGGCGCCCCTGAAGGGTTACCAAAGCCAAATGCATAAATGATTATATTCATTCCAAATTGAACTTGCAGAGCCCTTAGGTATTAGTATAGGTAAATCTTCCTTCCCGTTCCAGAAGTGACCCCATGTTTGAAAACTATATTCCTCAAACATTTATTTAGGGTGAAGTGACCAATTTACAGTCACCTGGAGTAACTCTAGAAATTCAGCTCAATCCCTGAGAAGGCTTTTAAAGTGAATTGGTCATCAGGTTTTTCCCTTATAAACTCGGCCATCACCAGTAAGCCCTTATTTACTGCATTCTAGAATCTACTTACATAATTGCCTTGGTGTCCAGATGTCCCCGATATTTGCCACGATTGGCCAGCTGCCCAGCACCTGATTGGCCACCAGAAAGACAAAAAAAACAAAGCTGCCGCCATATTGGCACACCCAAGTAAAGGTTGTACCAATATGCCGATCACATGCTGCTGCTGTCCTCTGGATACGGGGCCGTCTCTGCTGTTTACTCCTCTGTCGCCTCTGCCTCTACTGCGCCGCCTCAGAGCCCTGCACATGTGTCCACCATATTTGGACACCCACAACGCTGCTGCACATGCCAGGGTGAATAAACATGGTGGCGGCATGAGTGTGCTTGTGCTCGCCATGTTTGTACACTCATTGCAGTAGCAGATGGGGCATCCAAACATGGCGCCCGCAAGTGTATTCACGAAGCCTGCCCCCATCCTCAGATCACCGTGGCATTCAATACTTCCTCCTATTTGTGTTCCACTGTGGAGGAGGAACTGTTTCTCCTTATGTGTTTCACAGTGGAACACACTGGGGGGCAAAGCACAGCGCACCAGGGGGAGAGGTATCAAAGCGGGGCCAGAGCACAGCACACTGGTGGGAGAGAGACCAAACTAGGGGGAGAGCACAGTGCTTCGGGGGCAGAGCACAGCACACTGGGGGTGTACTGAGGGAGAAAGACCAAACCGGGGGAGAGCACAGCTCACAACATAGAAAAAAATAGCTTTTATTATACTTGCCTATGGGGTGGTCCGGTTTGATGAGCATTGCCGGTCTTGATCCGTGACCTCCTCTCTGCTTATGATTGATGTCCTCCTCTGCTTTGTGTGAGTAACATGTCCTACGTGATCCACACACTGTCCTCCATTGGGCTCTATGTCCTGCTGAGGGCAGAGCAAACTATTTTAAAACACAGGCACAGGGAAAGGTCAAAGAGTGCCTGCATAGTGCGCATGCAGGAATCGGAAGGACAGCACTAAAGCATTCTCCAGTTCCAGCTGTAACATGAGGATTGTGATGAACACGACACACTGGGCTCCTGCAGGAACTGCAGTGGTGCCTACAGGAATGTTTGGATATACCTATACATTAGATGTACTAATAATATGCACCATTCTAGTTCCCCATTTTGGCCAAAGCTTCAGTCTTGACTTCCATGCGTTGTCCTTCTACAGGTGGTGAGCTGTTTCTGCACTTGGAACGGGAAGGGATCTTTATGGAGGATACGGCCTGGTATGTCATTCTGCAGTAAACCTGTGGGGTAATTTTATGGCTTTATTGTCATCTGTGACCTAGAACTTCTTTTCTCATAGCTTCTACTTGGCAGAGATTACCCTCGCTCTTGGACACCTGCATTCTCTGGGGATTATATATAGGGATCTGAAACCAGAAAATGTCATGCTTAGTGCCCAGGGTGAGTTAGTGTCAGACATCTGTGTCTTCTTTATCACTCTGTACACATCTGTGAAGGATATGGTTGTCTTTAGTCATCATCTTGGTGTCCCTCAGCACCATTTTGGTTTATGCTCTTCTTTTTATCCTCGTTAGGTCACATCAAACTCACTGACTTTGGAATGTGTAAGGAGTCAATTCATGGAGACAGTGTGACGCACACCTTCTGTGGAACGGTGGAGTACATGTAGGTTCTGGATCTCCAGGGGTAAAAGACTGTGCAGTCTTATTTGGAAGGAAATACACTGAAAAGTACATTTTGGTTTTTTTTTTGTCACTAACATGCTTTATTATTGTAACAATGTGACCAAAATATAGTTGTGGCCAAAAGTATTGACACCTTTGCAATTCTGTCAGATAATATTCAGTTTCTTCCTGAAAATGATTGCAATCACAAATTCTTTGCTATTATTATCTTCATTTAATTTGTCTTCAATGAAAAAACACAAAAGAGAATGAAGCAAAGAGCAAAATATTGATCATTTCACACAAAACTCCAAAAATGGGCCGGACAAAAGTATTGGCACCCTCAGCCTAATACTTGGTTGCCCAACCTTTAGCCAAAATAACTGCCATCAACCGCTTCCGGTAACCATCAATGAGTTTCTTACAATGCTCTCCTGGAATTTTAGACCATTCTTCTTTGGCAAACTGCTCCAGGTCCCTGATATTTGAAGGGTGCCTTCTCCAAACTGCCATTTTTAGACCTCTCCACAGGTGTTCTATGGGATTCAGGTCTGGACTCATTCCTGGCCACCTTAGAAGTCTCCAGTGCTTTCTCTCAAACCATTTTCTAGTGCTTTTTGAAGCGTGTTTTGAGTCATTGTCCTGCTGGAAGACCCATGACCTCTGAGGGAGACCCAGCTTTCTCACACTTGGCCCTACATTATGCTGCAAAATTTGTTGGTAGTCTTCAGACTTCATAATGCCATGCACATGGTCAAGCAGTTCAGTGCCAGAGACAAAGTAACCTCAAAACATCAGGGAACCTCCACCATGTTTGACTGTAGGGACCATGTTCTTTTCTTTGAATGCCTCTTTTTTTCTCCTATAAACTCTACGTTGATGCCTTTGCCCAAAAAGCTCCACTTTTGTCTCATCTGACCAGAGAACATTCTTCCAAAATGTTTTCGGCTTTCTCAGGTAAGTTTTGGCACACTCCAGCCTGGCTTTTTTATGTCTCGGGATAAGAAGTGGGATCTTCCTGGGCATCCTACCATACAGTCCCTTTTCATTCAGACACCGACGGATAGTACGGGTTGACACTGTTGTACCCTCGGACTGCAGGGCAGCTTGAACTTGTTTGGATGTTAGTCGAGGTTCTTTATCCACCATCTGCACAATCTTGCGTTGAAATCTCTCGTCAATTTTTCTTTTCCGCCACAGTGCCATGGGCTTTAAACTTCTTGATGACACTGGGCACGGTAGACACAGGAACATTCAGGTCTCTGGAGATGGACTTGTAGCCTTGAGATTGCTCATGCTTCTTCACAATTTGGTTTCTCAAGTCCTCAGACAGTTCTTTGGTCTTCTTTCTTTTCTCCATGCTCAATGTGGTACACACAAGGACACAGGACAGAGGTTGAGTCAACTTTAATCCATGTCAACTGGCTGCAAGTGTGATTTAGTTATTGCCAACACCTGTTAGGTGCCACAGGTAAGTTACAGGTGCTGTTAATTACACAAATTAGAGAAGCATCACATGAATTTTCTAACAGTGCCAATACTTTTGTCCACCCCCTTTTTTATGTTTGGTGTGGAATTAGATCCAATTTGGCTTTAGGACAATTCTTTGTGTTTTTTCATTAAAGACAAATTAAATGAAGATAATAATACCAAAGAATTTGTGATTGCAATCATTTTCAGGAAGAAACTGAGTATTATCTGACAGAATTGCAGGGGGTGTCAATACTTTTCGCCACAACTGTACAAGTCTCCTTTAATCAACTCTCCTGTGATTGAAATTTTCGCCCCCAAAAATGAAAACTGTACATGTTACTATTATTGTCTACCAAGGATAGCTGTGCTCCCTGAATGCTCCATCCTCCAATGAGGCTTCATTGCAATGTCACTTTTCTGTGTTGCGTTCAGCTCCCTTTAAGAGCTTAGTTTGCCGTTTTGGTATCAGTGATAGCTGATCTTTAGGAGGATCGGTCTAACACCGTGCCATACCTATCTCCTTAATGCTGTAATGCAGGGCATCTACTGAGTCAATTCAAGGGATTATCCAGATTTTTGAAAATACTTTCTACTAACAAGGAGTGTGTGAAAGTATAATAATGCTTGCTTCAACTTGAGGTATCACATGCAGTACTACCAAGACTTCTGAGGTCCGTGATGGGCTGCAGTGGTCACACGGATATACGGCATATGATAAAGACAGAGACCCATGTGACCAATGTGAATGATTGAGGATTTTCTTTTATTGTTTGTTTTTTGGACCTTTTTAAACCTTGAACTATTTTTTCCCGTTTTATTTTATGACACAGCAAGATTATCTGAGAGCATAACAGGCTTCACAGAGGGATTTAGCTCAACCCTTGGCACATGGTGTCTTTTTGCGAGCAGCATGTTAGAGTAGGAGGACTGAAAATATTGTTGTTTTTGGCCATGGCTGATCATTGTCCTTTATCAATTTGTTGTCTTTTCCATCTTCTTCCAGGGCCCCTGAAATCTTGGCTCGCAAAGGACACAACCGGGTAGTGGACTGGTGGAGCCTCGGCATTCTTCTGTATGACATGCTGACTGGCTCAGTGAGTGTTCACATTTCTCTCATGTTAGTTACCCCCATCATTTTTTACTTTGTGGTTCAGGTTTTCTATTAAACAGCATGTTGACGCTGAAATTCACGTCATTTCTTTAGACATGTATCACCATTGTTTGATCAGCTCAGATCCAACTATTGTGACTACAGTAAATCAATACACCAGCAGCGTGGCCCTAGGAACTGTGGAATTGTGGAGAAAAGACAGAGTTTGAAAATAGGATATCACATAGAGGTTTTGATAGAAATAATAAATTATGAGGGAAATGGTATTGAACTTCCTTGACTGAAGGAGACCTGTACTTATTGGTATGTAAACTATGTTTTTATTTCATAATAATTGAGCAGTTATATAGAAGGTGTCTAAGTGTAATGCGTTATACTTATTTGGATTTGGTTGTGTAAGATGCAAAATTTTCGATTTATTGAATGTGGAATCATTTTATTGTTTAAAATCGTTAATACAAAATATATTTACCAAAAAAGAAATAACAAATGATAGCCTCTTTGATGTGGTATTTTGCAGTATTTTTTTAAAGAGGCTGTCCATCCTTAGCATAGGTGATCATTTGTTGATGGCTGGGCATGTGACCTCCCTGACCCGCACCCATAGACAGAATAGAGCACTTTTATCCCCACTACAATAGAGCGGCAGTGCACATGCTCAAACTCCATTCACTCCCTGTGGGTCTCCTGAGGACAATGCTCACTTTTTTCCATTAACCTTGTAAAATTCCCCAATCTGCCGATTGATGTAGGCCCCATCTCTCAAACCCATCGATCAGCACTTTATCACCTGTCCTATGAATAGCTGATAACTGGATTTCACTGGACAACCCCTTTTAGTCTGACTATGTACATTATATGTACATAACAGAATGAACATGTCTATAATGTACATAGCAATAAGGCTTCAAACAGACATACACCAGAGAATGTTCACACCTAAGAGGCGCAGTATGCTGGTAAATAAGAAAGGGAACCTGTCACATCCCCAAATAACCTGCAGATATGAGGCTAAGCTTCAGGTTAATAGCGTTCTAAAACTGTGCGCCCACCGTGCTAAAAGCCCAGCTTCCATATGGAAATGAACTTTCATTCATAGAGGCCTGGCGTCAGTCACCGCTCTGTAGTGGGCATGCCCTGACACTGACACAGCCAGCTCTGCTGCGTATTGATGTGGAGACAGCCCAGGCAGACAACATCTGCAAGGAGCTTGTATGTTAAACTCCAAAAACATACTGATGGGGAATTGTAGGTTGTGAGCCCCGATGGGGACAGTGCTGCAGAATATGGTGGCGCTATATAAGAAAAGCAGAATAAATAGTATTTCATCTTCTTCCTTTCTTTGTCTCCCTTTCTCTTCTTTCCCCAGCCTCCTTTCACTGGAAACAACAGAAAGAAGATTATTGACAAGATTCTAAAAGGAAAGCCTTCCTTCCCTCCTTACCTTACCCCTGATGCTTGTGATCTTCTGAAGAAGGTAATGTTTCCATTTCTCCTTTATTCTTAATTGGTTTATTCTTGTATTGTCCTTTTTTATTCTTGTATAATTTGTCTGTTCTTTCTGTAATTTGTTTTTCAGCTGCTTAAGAAAAATCCAGCTCAAAGACTTGGATCAGGGCCGGCTGATGTGGCTGACATTCAGGTGCCATTATGTAACTTTATCATTGTGTAAGTTGGGCTTTAATGATCGATATATTACACCATGGCTTATTGCTTTTTCAGAAACACCAGTTCTTCAGACAAATTCACTGGGATGATCTTCTACAATGTAAAATAGAACCACCGTACAAGCCAAACCTGGTGAGTGTACATAGCAGACGTCTGGAGGCACCTACCATTAGGGTATACCTTTCACCTCCCTTAGGCTGGCTTCACATTTGCGTATGTGAACGCAGCTTATGCTGCGATCCCATACGCAGTCAAACGCATGCGCACTGCGTTCCTATGTTTAACATAGGAACGAATAGTGCTTGCGTTTGCTGCGTTCGGGTGCGGATGCGGACGATATCTGCTCCTTCCGGTGTCCAGCGTCCGCACCCGGGACGCAGCCAGTTGCATTTTTTTGTGCGCTCGGGGAGCTTGGAAAATCAGCAAGCGTCCCCAAGCGCACAAAAGCTGCATTGTCTTCAATGGGTCCGCAGTGTTCAGTGCTTGACAGCGCAGGAGAACGCTGCGGACCCATTGAAAAATCTCCCAGTGGCTGCCGGTGATGTCACAGGAGCTCACCGACGGCCACCGGGAGATCAGCTCAGCCTCTGCTGATCTCTTCCTCCCCGCCGCTGGTAATCTGCTAGCGATGACTGCGGGGAGAACAGCTGATCTGACAGCTGTTTGAATCTTCCCGCGCCGACATCTCCTCTCGGTGTCGGCGCGGGAAGATTCAAACAGCTGTCAGATCAGCTGTTCTCCCCGCCGACATGTCCCGGAGCTTACCGGCGGCCGGGAGGCGGAGATCTCCGGCGCTGATCTCCGCCCCCGGACACCGCTGATTGGCTGCTGGGCTCCACAGTGATGTGTCCGCAGGCGGACATTCTCCGCTGCGGACACATCTTTCGGCCCTGCTTTGCACTGCGTTTGTGTCTGCATGCGATCAGCATGCAGATACAAACGCAAATGTGAAGCCAGCCTTAATTCTGATGTATAAGTCACGCTCAAGCTAATGTGTTGGATGTGTTGAATAACTGTGCAGTTGAGTCTGATGTCCACTGAAAGTGAAAGACAATGGTGTTTAATGGATCTCTGCATAGAGTTGCTGTTTTTTCCATTCTTCATTTAGACAAACCAATAACAGACAAAGACAAATCAGATAAGGCAAATCTATTGTCCGATCACCAGTACAAAACAACACTGGTATTCAAGTACAGAGCAAAAGATGGCCTAAAGTACATATATTTGTATAACCATAGTCAACCATACCACAGTAAATATTACACTATGTTCAAATAAATAAACCAATCATAAAAGAATTGGATTGATCTCACCCATGGGTCCATGAGTCGGTCATGCCTTGTAAGAATGCAGCACAGGAGATGATTGTCCAAAGGACCTAGACCCTACATCAATCCCTGCATCCAAGCAACAAACATAGGCTGGCTTCACATTAGCGTTTGTGTCTGCATGCTGATGGCATGCAGACACAAACGCTGTCAAAAGCAGGGACACTTTGATGTGTCCGCAGCGGATAATGTCCGCCTGCGGACACATCACTAGGGAGCCCGGCAGCCAATCGGCGCTGTCCGGGGGCGGGCCGGGGGCGGAGATCAGCGCCGGAGATCTCCGCCCCCCCCGGCCGCCGGTAAGCTCCGGGACATGTCGGCGGGGAGAACAGCTGATGTGAGAGCTGTTTGAATCTTCCCGCGCCGACACTGTGAGGAGATGTCGGCGCGGGAAGATTCAAACAGCTCTCAGATCAGCTGTTCTCCCCGCCGACATCGCTAGGAGATTACAGGCGGCGGGGAGAAGGAGGACAGCAGAGCCTCAGCTGATCTCCCGGTGGCCGTCGGTGAGCTCCTGTGACATCACCGGCGGCCACCGGGAGATTTTTCAATGGGTCCGCAGCGTTCTCCTGCGGTGTCATGCAGAGGACACTGCGGACCCATTGAAGACAATGCATTTTTTGTACGCTTGGGGACGCTTGCTGATTGTCCAAGGTCCCCAAACGCACAAAAAAACCCAACTGGCTGCGTCCCGGGTGCGGATGCTGGACACCGGAAGCAGCAGATATCGTCCGCATCCGCACCCGAACGCAGCAAACGCAGGCACCATGCGTTCCTATGTTAAACATAGGAACGCAGTGCGCATGCGTTTGACTGCGTATGGGAACGCAGCAATACGCTGCCTTCCCATACGCAAATGTGAAGCCAGCCATACTGGCTTTCATGATGTAAACAAAGGATTAGCGCTCGGATTACAACCAGGACACTGCTCTCAGTATATTTACCTTTAGGCTTTATTGAAAGAAAGTAGAATTCCAATTCCTCCACAACGCGTTTCTGCGCTTAGTGCGCCTTTCTCAAGTGGTCCACTTGAGAAAGGCGCACTAAGCGCAGAAACGCGTTGTGGAGGAATTGGAATTCTACTTTCTTTCAATAAAGCCTAAAGGTAAATATACTGAGAGCAGTGTCCTGGTTGTAATCCGAGCGCTAATCCTTTGTTTACATCATTGTACACGCCCCACGCCTTCCCCTCGGGGAACCGCGGCTCTGAGCAGCACGGCTCCCGGACCCTGCTCGCATCAACACGCCAGCCCCATCCTCGTGTTCTGAACCTGCCGGCTCGCTTGCACAGCACAGCAAGATCTCAACAGTTCCCTGATCGCACGGCAGCCAGCTCGTCAGCAGCGGACACGGACCCATCAGGATCACCGTCCTTCTCCCCACCATGGGCTCGTCTGATCCAGCGATCCTGCCAAACTGCTCCCCCGCCTGCTAGTCAGTTGTGCGACTGAGGCACAACTATAACAGGTGAGCACCCAGTCATACTAACCGCACTCAATAACTGCTTAGCAGTCTGGCGCAACCTGTTTTGTTTTCACATACTGGCTCTCATGGAATTGACTCTCGCCTTTACAAGAGCAGTCCACAGCTGCTCCCTAACCATGCACCCTATTCATGCCCCTACAGTCCTTATCCTGACGCATTTCATCACAGGGCTCTTCAGGGGATTAGCATTACAGACTGGAACAGATACAGCTGCACTCATATGTCAGCATAGGTTAGAAGTGAGGCCATCTTTTGCTCTGTACTTGAATACCAGTGTTATTGTACTGGTGATCGGACAATAGATTTGCCTTATCTGTTTTGTGTTTGTCCTGTCATTGGTTTGTCTAAATTTGACGAGTTCCCTACTCATTTTTAGTGAATTCCTAATAAATTAAGGTTTTTACATTTTGCTGAAAAATAAGTTTACATTAACCCCATTGCTCAATTCATTCTCAGAATAAACAATCCCTCAATTACTGCTTTTTACACATTATAAAATGCATCGGATTATAAAATACACTACAAGTATAGATGAAGAAATTGGGGGAAAAAAAAAAAATGGGATCCATCCTATAATGTGGCGCATCTCATAAGCAGTGGTGTCTTCTCCGGGGGGGCAGTTGGCATGTTGGTGGTAAAGCGGGGTAACAGGAGGCAGGGTTGCAGTTGTGGGGGTTGACAATGGCATGGTGGGGCAATGCTGCGGGGAGGCCGGGAGTAGGGGGTATCTTGGCAGGTTATTACAGAGTGCCATTAATCTCTCCGCAGTTGATATGACGGCTGAAAGGTAAATTGCTGCAGAGGCAGCGCAGGCGCAAATGAAGATCTGAGACAGCCGAGTTCTTCATCTGTGACGCCTCTGCAGCCATTTTCCTTTCACCCATTACATCGGAAGCAGCCCCCGTGCATATTAAGATCTTTGGCTTTCTGAGATCTGGGAAAGGTAACCTGAAGGGTATGTTTAAGTGTGGTTACTGCACTGTATTCTTAGGGGTCAACAGTTATTGATGGCCTATCCTCAGGATAGGTTTCAGCTCTGTAAGGGTCTGACACCCCCCGTGATCAGTTGTTACAGGCTCTGGCAGTGGTCTGATGTAGGCACATTGAGTAGCACTGCACTGACAATGAACAGCTCCTGTATTTTTCAATAAAAGCTGTTCTGCAGTGGGCACTACACATTAAATGTGTGTAGAGTGTGTGTGTGTGTGTGTGTGTGTGTGTGTGTGTGTGTGTATAGAGTGTGTGTGTATAGAGTGTGTGTGTATAGAGTGTGTGTGTGTAGAGTGTGTGCGTGTAGAGTGTGTGGTGTGCATGTAGAGTGTGTGTGTGTATGCAGAGTGTGTGTGTGTGTGTGCAGAGTGTGTGTGTGCAGTGTGTGCTGAGTGTGTGTGTGCAGCTCTGTTTAATGTGTTTACATTTAGCTGCTGATAATGGCTGATCAGTGTGGCCGTCAGAGTCCCAACCAATCTAATATTAAATGATCTATCCTGTGGATAGGTAACCAATATCTGGTGACCAGACAACACCTTTAATGGGTGATGGATTGTCGGTGAAGTAGCACAGGCTACATCAGAGAGTTATCTTCTGGATGTTTTTATAATTTTAGGAGATCAAATCCTGTAATATCTTCTGGTATTTGAGATGTCAATTAGTATGTAATTAACGGGATCTATCCTCTATTTGACTTCACACTGATCTCAGAAGGCAGGTAGGGATTCCAGTTTGTGCAGCACATGGCAGATAATGGTCCTCCTAATCTCTTGCAGCTTTCTGAAGATGATGCAAGTCACTTTGGTTCTCACTTCACCAGACAGACTCCTGTAGATAGTCCTGACGCGCTCATTAGTGAGAGCGCAAACCAGGCTTTCTTGGTAAGTAGTGGCTTACTTGGAAGTGGAGAAGTGTTACGGTAAATGTATTCTCACAGTTTTTTTTCTCTGGTGATTTGTCTTTTCTTTAGGGTTTCACCTACATTGCCCCGTGTGTTTTGGACAGTCTTCGAGAGGTCTTCAGCTTTCAATCATGGCAGCAGTCTCCCCGTCCCCAGCCTCAGAGGCAAGTACTTGTTTCTTTTTTGGGGATTCAGTTGGCCATATTCTACAATGAGCGGTGTGATGTAGGTGTATCAGATTATTCTTACCACAGAGCAATGTAATGCCAGTACTTCATTAATTTTGGTGTTTGTGATCAGCTCAGGTCTTCTTCTTCTTGTGTGAGTCTCCTCTGCTCTCTCATGTAAAGCTTTCACTATCTGCAGCCGTCTGTGCAGTACAAGCGCTGGGACTGTTTCCTGCTCCTTGTGCTGCCTGTTACATTGTCTGATGTGGTTTTCATTGTTTCTCTTTCGATATTACTTTTTTTTTTATTCTTTACTTGAGATGTGTGATTTTAATAATAAGCATATAATACAAAAACGCGCGCCAGTTGCGTTTTTTTCACCGCAACTGCCGCGATCAGCCATTACCGCTGATGTGAAAGGGGCCTTATTTGTACACTAAAACAGCACTAAAAATGATCACAACTCATCCTACTTACAACATATAGCCAAGGAGATAGATAAATGTAAAAAAGTCACTAAGGGGTTAAACAGGCCTGCAGGGAAATGGTTTGTTTTTAGAAAAATAAACTGAAATGAGAACATACATTATAAAACAGTTTTATTTTTATTGTATGTAATAAAATGTATTTATCTCAAAAAGCAAAAAAGTGATTTTTTTAATCATTTTTTTCACTAAAAATGTGGCAACTATACAAGCCCCGGTTACAGGGAAAAACTGTCTTCTGCCGTGCCTGGCATCACTGGCAGTGGGTCTCCTACAACCCAGTAGCTGGGCACCGGAGAATCCTCGCTGTGTGTGATGGCAGGAGTCACAGAGACCTTCCCGATAATCCCAGACAACCCTATCAATTTACTTTGCTGTAGCATTATGGGACTTGGTTAAAAAAAGAACTCCAAATTGTTTTATTATTAAAAAGTTGAAAAAAGCTGAATAAAAAACTATAATAACAAATGCCAAAGGCAGAATTGTTTTTGTTTTCTTTCTCTCTAAATAAAATATTTAGTAATAAATTATGTAATCCCCCTAATCCTGAATAACCGTATTAAACAACTGTATAGCATTATACAACTTGTCCTACATAACGTAAATAGTTACAGTGCATTGTGAAAGTATTTGGCCCCCTTGAACTTTTCAACCATTTGACACATTTCAGGCTTCAAATATAAAGTTATAATTTCAAATTTTTTTGTGAAGAATCAACAACAAGTGGGACACAATCGTGAAGTGGAACGAAATTTATTGGATATTTTAAACTTTTTTAACAAATAAAAAACTGAAAAGTGGTGCATGCAATATTATTCGGCCCCTTTACTTTCAGTGCAGCAAACTCAATCCAGAAGTTCAGTGAGGATCTCTGAATGATCCAATGTTGTCCTAAATGACTGGTAATGATAAATAGAATCCACCTGTGTGTAATGAAGTCTCCGTATAAATGCACCTGCTCTATGATAATCTTAGGGTTCTGTTTCAAGTGCAGAGAACATCATGAAGACCAAGGAACACACCAGGCAGGGGCCAAATAATATTGTACGCCCCACTTTTCAGTTTTTTATTTGTTAAAAAAGTTTAAAATATCCAATAAATTTCGTTCCTCTTCATGATTGTGTGCCACTTGTTGTTGATTCTTCACAAAAAATATTGAATTCATATCTTTGTTTGAAGCCTGAAATGTGGCAAAAGGTTGAAAATTTCAAGAGGGCCAAATACTTTCACAAGGCACTGTAATAGAACCCACCGATGTTCAGGTTTGGCAGACCCGACCAGACTTTTTTTTAAGTATGAGTTCGGGGCCGAATATGACTCATATTTCGAGTCTAAAACCTGAACTCAGGCTTAAGAGTTATTACTTTGAGGTGGGAGAGGTTTAAAAATAAAGTGATTTCACATAAACAGCATACTTACTGGCATCTTGTCGCTTGTACTTTCGGGGCTGCTCATTAACGTCCTGGATTTTCACTGCAGAGAGGCCCAACATCCGATCACAGATGCTGTCACAGAGAATGGGCATCTGTGGATTGGCTTTTGTAGCAATCTGGAATCAGTTGATACATTTTAGCATGACACTAGAATGTATGGGCGGGTTTCAGGTTACTCCAAGAGCCAATCACGGACACCCATTCTCTGTGACAGCGTCTGTGTTTGGCTGTCAGGCACCTCACCCATTGACTAACATCATAGTGCTGTAAAAATAAATAATTAAAACAAAATGATGTAGCGTTTCACTGTATTTTTATTGTCAGCACAGATAAAGAGGACAGCTACGGGCTGCCTTTTCCTCCCTTCCCCATCTGCCTGGCTTTACCTTGGCTGGTAATGAAAATACAGGGAAGCCCAATATTTTTTAAAATTATTTAAATAATGAAAAGATCAAAAAAAAAAAAAAAGATCAAAAGATCGTCAGCCAAGGTAAAACCCAGGCAGCAGGTGGCTGGAATTCTCAGCATGTTAAGGCCCAAACGTTCGGGGCCCCCCATGCTAAAAATCGCAGCCCAAAGCTGCCCCTGAAAATGGCACATTTTTTCGTAGCTCCATTTTTAGACTTTTTACTGGCTCTTCTGGCAGCCCTGGTGGGAAGGGTGGTATGCTGGGTAATACAAGGTTTAATGCCAGCTTTGTATTGGCAGCTAGTAATAAGCCTGAAATTCATAGCCTCAATGTCTGCGCTGCTGCTTCAAGATCAAAGGAACCAAGACACAGGGATGTCAGAGAGAAATTATATGCATTTATTACAGACAGTCAGAAGCCAGGGAAAGCTGTGTAGATTCAAAGCATACCTTTATTACACCACAACGGGATTCCACGGTGGACTGCAGTCTTCATCAGGTGGATCAGGAAGACTGCGGTCCACCGTGGAATCCCGTTGTGGTGTAATAAAGGTATGCTTTGAATCTACACAGCTTTCCCTGGCTTCTGACTGTCTGTATTAGGGCCCTTTCACATCAGCGTTTATTTGAAATCGCGGCAGATGCGGTGAAAAAACCGCATCTGCCGCGATTGCTGCATAACCGCTGCACTTGCGTTGCGGTAATCCCCATAGAAAGTATAGGGGGACTTGCGGCACTTGCGGCAGGTGCGGCCGCGAAAAAAACCGCGGCTGACCGCGGTTTTTTTCGCTGACGCACCTGCCGCAAGTGCAAAACCGCACTTGCCGTACCTGCCGCAAGTCCCCCTATACTTTCTATGGGGATTACCGCAACCGCGCCACAAGTGCAGCGGTTATGCGGCAATCAAATAAACGCTGATGTGAAAGGGCCCTTAAATGCATATAATCTCTCTCTGACATCCCTGTGTCTTGGTTCCTTTGATCCTGATGCAGTAGCGCGGACACTGAAGCACTTCATCCAAGATTATCTCCATCACAACCACGGTTACCTGTGGTAGTGCGGTCCCTGCGGCAGCTGCTTTTAACGTTTTTCTACCAGTTGTGGATTTTACAACTGACAAAAGGTGAGCAATTCCACATCATAAAGAGAAATTGTTTAATTGAGATAAGACCCTATATGTCATTCTTTTTTCACTGAAATTCATAGCATCAGGCCAATATTTAGACCCACCCACTATGAATTTCTAGTAAACATAAAAAAAACACAGAGAAAATATTTTAATTACAAGAAAACATCCCTGGTTCCCATCTGTATTAACACAAAACACTCTGACTATAATCCACAGGTGAACATGTCTGCTACATCGCTTTGTGCAGACACACCCCTATTCACAATGACAGCAGGCTGATACTGACACCCAGGTGAGAAAGGTCAACTAAGTTCACAGCTAAGCCATGTCAACTGTGAACTCGGGTGGCCCCAATGAACTGGATCACGAAACCCAGATCCCATCTGTGAGTGCATTTCTTGCTCATTTTACGGCTGGGATCCAGGTGCCATGATGCATTTCAACGGGCTCCTCTTCAGTTCACGGCTGACGCGTCAGCCATGAATTCAGGGCACCGCGAGCATATCCGAAGACATTTTCTCGGCGGTGTGCCCTGTGACTGGATGTTCATGGATGTTGGCCTGTAGATTATTGTCAGTTTTGTGTTAATAAAGATGGAAAGCAGGGGGTGTTTTTTGTTTTATTGTAATTAAAATATTTTTTCTTTTTTTTTTTTTTTCTCTTCTGTGTTTACTAGAAATTTAAAGTGGGTGTGTCTAATGTTGGCCTGACACTATAAATTTTGGTCTTGGTGCCAGCAGCCAATACAAAGCTGGCATTAACCCCTTTATTACCCAGCATGCCATCCCCACCAGGGCTGCTGGAAGAGCAAAGCAAAGCGCCTGAAAATAGCACTATGAAAAAATGTGCTGTTTTCAGGGGCAGCTGTGGGCTGAGATTTTCAGGATGGGGGCCAGAACACTTGAGCCTTACCACGCTGAGAATCCCAGCCCCCAGTTGCCTGGATTTTACCTTAGCTGGTGATCAAAAATAGGACGAAGCCCACACAATTTTTTCTGTTAATTATTCATTTAAATAATTAGAAAAATGCCCCTGAATCAAACCTGAACTATAACATGGGCTTCCCAGAGATGTCCACATTCGGGGTCTGTGCCCGAACACTGTGTTCGGTACAGACCCCAAACTTTACAGCTTGGGTTCGCTCATCACTAATCATAAGCTTTCATTTTGCTACAGTGGCAAAAAAAAAAAGGAAATTATGGCCATCGAACAATGCCTGAACCTGAAACCCAAATGAGGCAGGTTCTTCTAGGGATTTTTCTTTATGTATGTGCATTTTAATGCAAATTATATTATAAATTAGATTAAAGCCCCCATACATATTAGATAGGTATCATCCAAGAGCTCCTGTTTTCTCAGTGAGCTGGTTGGATGATCCATATTGTGGGTTTGGACAACTTTAGTATAATCTGTATGGGGCTTTTATGCCCATACCTGATGAATAATGCATTGTTTTTTGTTTTTTTTCTTTGAACTATTCCAGTCCTGGAAGCATGCCTCCTCCTCCTCAGAATGAAGTGAAGGCCCAAGAATCATCACAACCACTTCCAATTTCATCAAGGGACGGAAATCTAAAGGCCGAAAAGGTGTATGAGGCAGATTAACCTCCAACAGCTGACACTGAGATTAGCCAGCGGCTCCTACATAACGCCTCCTGAGGACAGCACAGTTGTAGCTAGCGATGCCTCCGAGCACTCAGGGAATAACCACCTTTAATAAATCTCGATATATAACCTAATTAGGACTTGTCACATCCTATGACATGTCTCTTCTATTTCTCGTTGTTCATGTGTTATTCTTCTGGAAATGTATGATCAGTTATGCAGGGGAATCTCCCTACACACCCTGCTGTGGGCACTGACAGATTATGTCAGGACATAGGACATTGATAAGGTGAACACCCAAGTGCCAAAAATCCATACATTTACAGGAGGAATAATAAAGGAACAGCACACAACGCAGAGTTATAGGGAGAGAAAAAAGCTTCTCCAACATTATCTTAGGGAAAATGCAAATCTTTACTTCTACAATATAAACCCTGCAGGAAATGAGCTCTGCCCTTTATTAACATTGCCTGTGAACAGGAGGTTGATCTGGAGATCCATGATACTTTCCACACTACCATGTGTTTGTCCTGTGTTCCAGAGTTTCTTGGGGGGTGATGGGTGTGCTTACTGGCACACAGGGCTGTACCCACTTCCCAACAGTATGGGGTTCTGCTAGAGCAGATATCGTAATGTCCATTCAAGAATGGAAGAAGGGATGCACAGGTGAGGCTGTGAAGCGCACAGGTTGCCCACCCGGCCTTCCTTGCTGCAGCTTTTGAAGTCCTGCGGGCTATGGTCCTTATCTGCAGTGTGGACCATCACATGATGCCAGAGGCTCACTTCCCATCTACCATATACCAATTAGTGGAAATAAAGGCCTGTAATATGAATTTGGCAACCTGCTGTAAGGTATTCTGATCTAGACTGAATGGTACTCGTATACAGAGTATAAATGGCAGCTTTGTATCACAGTCCACTGAGTCTACCAATACCAACATTAGGCACCCATTGTGTAATGAGCAGTATGATCTGCCATGGTGTAGCACACATACATTAGGCACCTATTGTCTGATGAGTAGTATGATCTGCCATGGTGTAGCACACAGATATTAGGCTCCTATTGTCTGATGAGCGGTATGATCTGCCATGGTGTAGCACACAGACATTAGGCACCTATTGTCTGATGAGCAGTATGATCTGCCATGGTGTAGCACCCCAACATTAGGCACCTATTGTCTGATGAGCAGTATGATCTGCCATGGAGGATCATAAACAGACGTTAGGCAGCTATTGTCTGATGACCAGTATGATCTGCCATGGCGTAGCACACAGACATTAGGCACCTATTGTCTGATGAGCAGTATGATCTGCCGTGGTGTAGCACACGGACATTAGGCACTTATTGTCTGATGAGCAGTATGATCTGCCATGGTGTAGCACACGGACATTAGGCATTTATTGTCTGATGAGCAGTATGATCTGCCATGGTGTAACACACAGACATAAGACACCTATTGTCTGATGAGCAGTATGATCTGCCATGGTGTAGCACACAGACATTAGGCACCTATTGTCTGATGAGTAGTATGATCTGCCATGGTGTAGCACACAGACATTAGGCACTTATTGTCTGATGAGCAGTATGATCAGCCATGGTGTAGCACCCCAACATTAGGCACCCATTGTCTGACAAGCATGTATCGTCCGGTTTCTACATAAGCAGTGAGTCCGGTGCACACTGTGGTACCTACATCCATTCCTCATACTTTCCATGTTTTGAATGTTGACCTAGAGTCTGATCTCTGTACAGTTATATAGCTATACTTGCACATGATAAGCAGGTATAAAAATGCCAGTATTCTAGTAGCCAAGCTGCTGAATTCTGAAGACCTAGATTTATTTATTATCTCATTGTACAGTATGTATTACTATTACAGAGTATTTATAATGCTTGACATAAGCTAGATACTGATGGGTATCTACTGATCAAAATGCTATTCCTTATGAAGTGAATGTACAGAGTTGGATACAGCTATCTATTTTTTTCCCCTCAGAGCTGGCGCCATTGTTTCTCATGGACTGTGCCTTCTATTGCCCAGATATATTCATTTAAATAAGAATAAGTTGGAATACTAGCCACAGCCCATGCACGAGAGGGGCACTGTGTTTCTCTGTCTCCACAACCCTCCAGACTTTATCTAATCCTGAACTATTCTTTTAATCATTTACTTTAACCTCAGTTTGAATTGCAAGGCTATACTCACGTAGCATGATATTGGGAAGAGTAGCAAACAATGACTACTAACAGTGTTATATTCTAGCCTTGAAGCTGGCGTGATGATGTGTTCTGCATTCTGAGAGGAAATAAAACGCTTTACACTTCAGTACATGTCGTTGTGGGTTTTATTGTTTTGTATGACAAAAAATAAATCTGGTGGGCACAGCATGTTGGCTGTGACTTTTTCCGTTACACAAAGGGTCCACTAAAGGGTTGATTAAATGTAGTATTGATTCCATTACTATCTAGGTAGATATCCCTCGGGCTGCTGACAGAGCGTCAGAGTAGGAGTATTGATTCCATTACTATCTAGGTAGATATCCCTCGGGGCTGCTGACAGAGCGTCAGAGTAGGAGTATTGATTCCATTACTATCTAGGTAGATATCCCTCGGGGCTGCTGACAGAGCGTCAGAGTAGGAGTATTGATTCCATTACTATCTAGGTAGATATCCCTCGGGGCTGCTGACAGAGCGTCAGAGTAGGAGTATTGATTCCATTACTATCTAGGTAGATATCCCTCGGGGCTGCTGACAGAGCGTCAGAGTAGGAGTACCTACGAACTGGACCTGCATGAATAGTTTCGTAGAAAATACACTTTGAAGATCTGACCGACACCTCTTGGCGACGAAGTTATTGACAGGTCTCCCCCATGGTACACAATAAATGTTCGAATCTAGGGAGATAATTCAGTGCAAATAGGGTTTTATCCATATAAATAATCAAAAAGAGTATAAAAAGCCAATAGTTTGTTATAGTCCGTGTCATAACATACCTCTGCGATTTATAATTGCCCACTTCTTCCACCTGTTTGACCTGCAGAGAGTCATATCCAAAATAGGAAAAAAGGAAGTAAATCACGGGCAAAAGTGCTGGGATAAAAGATAAAATCAGTCTTTATTCTTCATATTAAAATACCCACATGGCGATCAGCAGATCTGACGTGTTTCAAGTGTAGTAGATATGACTATGGGTGCACCTAGTATGCCCAAAACACATCATAACCTTTGCCCTGATTTACTTCCTTCTCCTCCATAGTGGCATAAATAGGCTCACCTTTTTTGGCTTTGAGAGCCACAACAACTGTAAACACTTAAACAGCTGCAGTGGAATCAGAAATGGATAAGGAGAAGTGAAAAGGGCATAAACCCACGCTGCAGTATGGCGCAGATTACTGACGGTTGGTCCAGGTTGATGATATTCCTTTTATTGATCAATGTGTTTCAAAGCCTCAACAAGCTTCTTCCTCAGGACACATCATCAATGGAGTCCTGGACCAACTGTCAGTAATCTTTGCCATACTGTGGCACCCCAAGGGTTAATGTGCCACAGAAACATCAACACGAGTTTACTCCCCACAAACACTACACTAGAAAGTGGGAGGAGCTTAGGTGGCACCTGCACTAGTGGAGGAGCTAAAGTTGTTTACCACAGAGCAGGAGTGACAGTTAGTTCAGTTTGAGTTGGAGTTGAGAGCAGGAGGAGAGTCAAGTAGAAGTGGAGGTCCTGAGAGGTCTGAGGAGAGGAGACAGAGGAACATACCCGGGCTAAAGAGTTACCCCAAACTTTACCCTGGAGAGGCGCTTAAGACGGATACCGGATCCGAGGCTGTGCCTGAGACAGACAGGACAGTAAACACCCGGATAGTGAAGGTCCACCATCTTCACTGTACCATAGCAAAGCAACACGGAGGGGTCAGCACACCATGGATGGG